>JAPDFK010000026.1:0-252667 GCA_027569635.1 Lasiosphaeriaceae sp. G1095 | reverse complement strand
CCCCCCCCCCCCCCCCCCCCCCCCCCCCCCCCCCCCCCCCCCCCCCCCCCCCCCCCCCCCCCCCCCCCCCCCCCCCCCCCCCCCCCCCCCCCCCCCCCCCCCCCCCCCCCCCCCCCCCCCCCCTGATATGAAAGGCGTAAAAGGTCCGTGATCATCGCGGCAGAGGGGTTGTTTTCGTGTACAGAAGGGGTGGGCTGTTTGGGAGTCATCAATATCGATTAATATGTTTACACGGTCTTATCACCCATTTTACAAGACAGAGAGCGGATTAACAGTGTGCCAAAACTGTTTGTGATGGTAGAATTTCGAGATTGTAGTAGCTGAGAATTTAACAACAGGAACCCGCTTCTGGCCGGCCGAGCTTAAACTCCAATGGCAGAGGAGAACTCCATACAACGACCATTCAAGCTGTCTCTCGTCTTGCAAGTCTTCCAAAGACTCCAAACCCTTTTGTCGTTCACTTGTGTACAAAATGAAGGTTAGCGAAAGCAACCCCAAAAGAGCGTCATTTTGTCAACGTAGACTTACTTGACAGCACTTGAGACACCACCCATGTCAGTATTCTGCGAGCAGTTACCGGGCTTCATCAACACATGGCAGAGACTTACGATAAACTACAACCCAGATTTTTAGCATCAAACCGTTTCAAACCTCGCGCTTCATGTTTGAGGGAGGGAGAACTTACAGTGCAAGACTCTGCAGACGAGCAACCACACTTCTTGCAGTCGATCCGCGCTTCCAACACGTTCGCGTCACGCTCACCAATCGCTGCTGGGCTGGCCATGGCGAATCCGGCCAGGAGGGCGAGGACAGTAATTGAGAACTTCATGTTGACTGGGTTTGGGTTTGGTTTTGGAAGATGGACTTTAGGCGTGAGTCTGTCGTGTGTCTTGATTGATACAATTCTTCCTTTTTTTTTTTCATCGGCTGGGTTTCTGTCTACTTATATAGTTGAACATAGAGCAGGATTGCCGCGGAGTTGTGCAAGGAAGGAAATTATAATCACCTCGTAAACATTAATAGTACTAATTGAATAGTACGAACCCATCTTAAGAGTCCCCCAGGACGGTAGTTGTCAGCGAAGAGTGAAATGTTGTCATCCTACGCTTGAGTCTTGATTGGACCGGGTTTCTGGTCAGTCTGACCGGACTAAGCATGAGGTGACGTTCTGTATGTACGAGCCTTGTGTTTTACTGACGACTGTGGGGATTTGCATAGTGGATTGACAACATGATTTCCCATTCAAGAAGGTGACACAAAACCTCTATGAACCATGTGAAGGCTTTGTGGTTTGTTGGCCGATCTTCAATCGCTTATAAAATGCCGGAATGAAGCTTTGGAGCAATGCCGTTTATATTGCGCTGACGTGTGCTGACTGAACTTGCAAGTATCAATTCACCGCTATTCACGGCATTCGTTTTGATGAACCAGTGACAAAAAGCTTACTATACGTGGCCCCGTATTCCCGTTGTGTTACTGAGAATACTTTTATTGTATTTTCGTCAGGCGGCCGCTGTCGATATCCCATTAGTACCTGCCTCCCTGAGACGACTTGAACTCCTTGTCACTACTTGTCAGCGGCGGTGAGCCTAAGTGTTCTTCACATCTTATGGTTTCTTAGCAGCCTGAATCGACGATCCTGCCGAAGTCCCTGGTATAATCTGTTCAACCTGTGTTTCGCTATCTAAGTCTATCTCCTACACGCGTGGATTGAGCGGCAATGAACTCGGCTCGCAAGTACCTTATGGGATTAGCGGGGTGGGTTGGACAGACGGTTACTTCGTAAAGAGTCAAAAACGGGACCTGGTGTGATTGTGGGTTGGAACTTCAACATAGGGAGCGAGAAGACTGACACCGGAAGACCCGGGGATGACCATCACAAACAGACCATACGGCTTACTAAGAGGGCTGTCCATGTTAAAACATCTGCCTTGCTACTAGCAGTCTCAACCCTGGGTACTCCGTACCTACCTACCCCAAACCTCAATATCTATCTTTCTCACCTAATCAGGTACTCAATACGTCATCCTCCAGTTGGTGATGTGTCAGGGGCAGGGGTGGCTTTTGGCATACAAGTCCCCTACTAGACTAGTGGGTTTTTACCACTATCGTTTCCGTGGACCTTCCCATCCTCTCCCTGATCATGCCCCCATTCCAGCCCCCCACATTGAAGTGCCCTTTGGTTCTGTCACCTTGGCAACTGGGTTTGCCAAAGCTGCCGATCTAGACACCAGACCGCGATCTACCTCATCGTCGACGCCAAATATAGTCCTTGCTCCTCCCAAATCACAACCACATGCCAGCAGGTTCGATCTTGCGCGCAAAGCCAACAACCCCCCGCCCCCTTGCCGCAGCATCTCAACTCGAGAGTATGCCTGTATTCCGCAGAAAAGAAACTGGACTAGTTTCACCATGAGAATGGCTAAACGAGAAGGACGTATGAACCGGGAGGCGGCTGCAGGTAGTAGGCAGTTTCTTGACGGAAATTCAAGCATTAATACTTCGCGACCGAAAAGACTTCGACATGCCCCACCAGAAGTTGAAGCGGGCGGCGAGCCCAACCCAAGAAACGGCCGGTTGAGTCTCTCGGCCCCACAGAAGAGAAAGATAAGTGTTACAGAGAGCGGTGTAAAAGTTGAGATGAATTTGGTTCAAGAACCTGCGCTTCCTGCTCCGGAAAAGAGGCAGGCAAGTAGGTATCTTCGCGCCGCGGAGCAAGCTGTTTTGCTAGATAGGTGAATGGGATGTGAACGTGACTTAACCTTCATTCACCGGTCGTACCTGCCAACACCGCCATCATCCCATCTCTATCAAGACCCTTATCGCTTCTAGTGCTGTTAACTTCTTCCAAGTTCTATTCAGCACCCACAACTATTGGTATTAATTCATATCTTGCGTGCGAGAAGTAAAAAAAAGCTCTTCTTCTCTTCTACACCCGCTTTCCAACAGAGCCAGACAGACACTCCTCTTCAACCTCCACACCATCAACACACAACCTTCACAACAAGAAGCAAAACCAACCACGATAAAAACTTTGGTCGAGATATCGCCAACATGAAGATCACTCTTCTCATTGCATCCCTCAACGCGCTTCTTGCGCTCGCGGCAAACATTTCCGCTGTTGCCCGGGCCGACAGCGCCCCGAGAAGCACCGAGACCTGCTATGGTAAGCTCGTTCCCATCGAGCCCCGTGTTTTTTACCGCCTTGATTCCACATATATTACCCCGGATCGTGTCGCCCTCGCGATGAACGCCCATTTAGCCGCCACGAGATGTCGCCAAAAGGTTGGCACCATTTGCCGGCGGTTGCGAGGTCGATGGATGATTCTACTGCCGCAACGTCGGGGATCATTCCTCAAACACATGTCGACCCCCGCTGGCTGGACTTGAGCTGATAGGCCTGATCTTCTTAGGTGTCAACGGCAACCCGTGTGGCGACGTTCCCAAGCCCAAGTATTGCGGAGGCGTCACCAACTGCAGCGACATGTGCACAATGACCGGCAGCAAGTGCATGCGTTGCAGGGATGATGGATGCTACTGTGACTACACGCCTCCCTGCCTGATTTAGAGGAACTATATGGAGAGAGGTGTGATGGTTCACCGGACACGGACATAGTCATGAATCCCCGACACCGAAGCTTTGGCGGAAGGCAGAATGTTTCGCTCACGCTGACGACACGAATGGCTTGAGACCTCTGACAACGGGACACATACAAGTTGGGAGAAATATCCCGGGACATTGACAATACAGTCCCGGACTACATGCACCGAACTTACATTATCTGCATTCTGTACGTGACGTGCGAATGTGTTCTTCGCCTCTCAGACCAGGAGAGCTGGTAGTTTCATGGAACGCGAACCCTGGGGGGAACTCAACTCGTTCGTGCGACGCTCTATAGTATTGGAAACCGCTCCAAGCTTTATGTCAAGTTCAAGTTGTTGAGTTCGAGGAGCTCTCCTGTGGTGAGCTTTCTGCACACATCCCATCTCTTCACCCACCTTGCCTTCCTATTCGATGAAGCTCAGGGCTCCGAGAGTCGTGAATAAAGGCTTGAAACTGGTATCCACAGCGACCGGCTGCTCGACATTGACATTATCGGTCAAAGCAGAGGGGGCGAGTCTTTGGGTTGGTCGAGCTCGGGTGGCAACGCATTCTGCCCCTTTTCCAGCTCGAGGAGCCAGCCAGAGCGGTTCAATTGCCAAATCTTGACCTTGTCATTGAAGTCGAGCTTCGGAGTTCGGAAAACAGATCAGCCATCCATCCATCATCGTTCTAGATTCAACGTCAGCTCTCGCCTGGCTGGCTTGTATTTTGGTTTCGTTCTGCCCCGCAGCCCAGAAGTTACAATGCCTATCAAGACTGGCTCCCGTCTCTACCATGGACACCATTGCGGTGGGAAGGTTCAAGACTCGGGAAGTCTTTTGGAAAACTTTTGCGTTCCATGATCACGCGTAACCATTCTGCAGTTTGAACGAGCCGAGCCGAGCCATATCTGTTGCGCGGTCTAAAAAATGCCTCGATGACCCCGGCAACGTCTCGCTCACGCATGTCTCTTCTGAGTTTCCCCCGCTTGCCCGGGCGCCACCTCTCGTTGCCGATTAGCCAAGTTGTTAACTACGTTGTCATGGGAGTTAATTCCTTGGTTTGGTTCAAGAACCGACGGCCGCCCTCCCAGCCTAGCAGTCGCCCGTAGCCACGAACGAAATTGGTGTCTCGATCGAAGATGGCAAGAATTTTGGAACTCAGGCTGGCGAAGAAACGAAAAGCCAAAAAAAAAAAAAGCAATCGACCCCATTATATTACTCCTTCACCAACCCGCTTCCTTGCCGGATTTACCTTTGTGTACGGGACAGCCTGAGGGTTCCGGCTGCCATGACCGCGGGACTAATTATCGTCCCTCGGTTCGGCAAAGACGAATACGGCCATCATAGATGGGGGAATGGCGGAGACTTGCGCACGGGACTCGGATGCTCCGGCCTGAGGACCGGTGGATGCATAACCGTCAAGGGTGAGGGTTCTACAAAAGCGAAGGTAATCAAGTTGATGATCATTGCGAAGAAGGATGAAGTGGAGACTTGTTGTGGTGGCAACCCGACCAGATTCTACATATGCCGCCTGATGGCTTGGAACCACGGCCAAGTCCTTGTGGTTTTTGGTCGAGCGGTCAGGTGGTTGTGATAAGACTCGTCACATTGCTGGAGAAACAAGCGTCAATGGAGCAGACAGCATTTATTAGCTGGAGGCATCTTAAGCGCTCGAGCTGCCGCATCTCCCGCAGCTGGTGTTACAGCGCGTCGATGCTATAGGTGAACGAACTAATTTTAAAAAAAAAAAAAAAAAAAAAAAAGGCCAGTGATGCGGCGATCCCTCGCACAGTGTTTGGGAAGGAGCGCAATGTCACTTAGTGGTAGCTCCACTGCGTCGACTGTTGTCCTGTGTCGTTCTTTGAAGGCACGCGCACTCCATCGGGGAAATTGAGTTGATATGTGACTATTATATACTGCTATGGATTATTCAATGCTAATAACTTCTTTCTAAACGGGTATCATTCATCGACCAGAAGAAAAGTCGTGAGGTTCGTCCACTGCGTTCATGATTTCGTAAAACGGAAAGGATAAAGACCCAAAAGGACCTTTCCCATGTTCCAACCCTTCGGGTTTGGTAAGATCTTGTCGTCCTTTGAAGAAGGAGCGATCAGAGTAGGAATTCGCTGTCCTTGGTCAGGAAGGTGCAATTTCCCTCACGTGAATCAGAACTGCGGCGACTTGCTCTTGCCCGCAACCTGTCATCATCAGCAAAACTGAAACATGCAGCCTGCAAGGACGCAATCTCCGCAAGAGTTGCCGCCCACCGGGTTCGAACCCTTCCCCATCCCAATCCCAACCCCAACCGCGGACTTTTGCAAGAACACCTTGGGGGCAAAAGAGACGGTATTATACGTCAACCAAAGACAAAAAGCCTCGGAATGCGCACATCACCTTCGCTCGGTCGCCATGATGGAAATGTATGGTCGTAAGAAAAAACCCCAGAAAATGTGTGTCCATGCCAAATTAAAAAACATCCCGAGATCAAGGATACCGTTGCACGCCTCCCATCTGGGGATTTCGAGTCTGGCGGTAGTTGTATGGCGAATAACGCGGCGTCGGCGGGATTCTCGGAGCTGGTGGCACCACGGTTGGACCCCGTCGCGGCCGTTCCCACGGATCGGGCACCGGGCCTCTGTACTGGTCCTCAATCACCACCTCGATCTCGGTCTCGCTCGGAGTCCGATACATTTCCTCCAGTCGCCGCCGGCGTATCGATAGGCAGCAGCAGATAAAAAAGAGGAGGACGACAAAGCCAACCACGGAGCCCACGATGGCGCCAATCTGCTCGGAGCTGAGTCCGGGAGTTGAGGGTGCCGGGACAACAGCCTCTGTCGGGGTTGGGTTGGGTGGCGGCGGGATGGCGGTGGGTGTTGTTTCCGAGCCGGGCCCGTCGCCGAGTGTTACACGTGCCGTGTAGGTGGTGAAGGGCCGGGTGATTGTTTGGGTGATCACCCGGGCCTCGCGCACCTCGATGTGCTGGTGGGTTTTGATGATCGTCATCATGAGGGCTGAATTTCCACGGTGGGCCTCTACAGCATGGAGATACAAGGAACCATAGTAGCGGCCTGGAATGGGAAGGCGTGATGCTCTGGCTGGGGGGCGGGAGGCGGGAGACTCCCCCTGCACTTTATCGGTGCTTTTATCGCGACATGCGCAGCGCAGCGGGCCCAAGCGGCCCCGACCCCCTCAGCTTCTCACACCCAGTACAGCCAACAGCCACGCCAAGTATACATACCGACCGCATAATTACCCGCATAAGACAACCTGATTTGACCCCCTCCCTCACCTCGCAAGGCAACACTTGGCTCTGCTATCATGGCACGACCTAGCATCCCGGCATCGGGCTGCAGCAACATCTCCTTTATCGGCCGGAGGAAGCTGTCTTTATGAGAGCCGGCCCGGTGGCACATGTATGTACATGCCATACCCAACTTACCGCAGATTCCATCCCATTCTGGCAACCACCTCGGGATGGAGATGTGCGCGGCCTCGGAAATTTTGGCAACTCGGTGCCACTTGCATCGCTGCATTGTGCGACGGCCGCACACTCCCAATTGAGGGACGGGCTAAGGCAAGCCCAGAGCGATGCCCCCAAACCATGATCTCCCATTTGCCACCTCGAACTGTCCTGTAATGGTTGCAGACCGTTATTAGCCAATGGTGGTGGGCTCGTTCCATGCCGCTGGCCAATGGTCGGGCCCATCGTGCATCACCTGCATCCTACGCCAAGCCCCTTCTGACTTGCGCAACAAATGCAGTCTCCTCGCTTCAACTGCGCAAATCGTGGCATTTGAGACGCCTGTGGCAGGGCTCAGTCGTGAGACATCCTAGTCGAAACTCGTTGAAAGCATTCGACAGTATCTCGCTCCCTCCCGCCATCCCATGGAATGACGTGCAGCTTACAGGCATTGAGCGGGATTATCATCAGATTCTCCAGTGGTAACCGGCAATCTTGCCTGGGAACACATCGGAACCCAGCCCATGGGCGCCCAAGCAGTTGAGTCACTCACAGCATGCATACTTAATTAGCTCCCGAGTCTCCATGCACCTCTGACTCTCCGCTGTCAGCACGACCAATCCTGCTGCAAGGCCTCAGGGAACGAAGCCTGGAACGGCATGATCTGCTCAGTCTTTGGTCTTATTATTCAAATAGAAGCACTGCACCTGGTAACGTATTATGATGACGTTGGAGGCTGTAATCCACTGACACGATTGCCGGGTCCTACAAGAGTTGCAATTCTGGCTATACGTATGTATATATGCGCCGTGCCACACATGTGCATTGAGTTCCATCGCAGGTCGTCGACGTGTTCCCACTCAAAAGCTCACCAGTGTTGGACATGACTGCCAAGTTTGACATGGAAAAACTGCCGAATATTTCGGTGAATGGTGTGCCATCGGATCTAGAGATCTGGGCGAAGAGGGGTAATTAATTACGGAACTCGATCGCTGGTATGTCACACCCTCCATTAGTTAATTTGGTTGAGTTATTGGTATTGGGACAGATCATTTCATGTTGAAATTCAGAAACATGAGTACTTTTTCCCTTTGTCGTTGACGTTTCGCAAAAGCTCAAAACTTCCATTAAGTT
The DNA here is from genome assembly GCA_027569635.1 of Lasiosphaeriaceae sp. G1095. Lineage (NCBI taxonomy): Eukaryota > Fungi > Ascomycota > Sordariomycetes > Sordariales > Lasiosphaeriaceae > Lasiosphaeriaceae sp. G1095. Next base: position 244,488 of record JAPDFK010000026.1, on the reverse strand, counting down.
TAACGCAGATATATGTAAAGAGACGATAGTACTAATAATTAGTGTATATCATTTCATATTTGCTTGAGGAGAGTCCTCAGTTCCAGGTTTCAATATTGCATATTAGGTTCAGTGTTTTACATCTTGTTACCAAAGGGTAACAGAGAATGATTCCGAGACAAAAGGAAAGAAATAAAGCAGAGCCATCATTCCGCAGAAAGATCGTCAAAGAAAAAGGGCTATAACAACTGAATCCCAAAAATCGACAGAGCCATTCTTGTCGTTGTGCGTGTGTAATATATTGGCCCAGCCCACCGTTGACCACTTGAATGTACATCAAGTTTACCTAGACAGCTCAACTCAACCTCAGACCCTTGAGATGTCTTCCGCTGGTGTCTTGACGCCGCCAATTTCCGTCCACCCGTCCACGAGCATACACGCCTTGATGATGGTGCGATAGTTTTTGCCATACCCTTCGCCATCGTCATTTCCCGAACGTACAATCAACGGGCTCAGCACCAACGATATGGGTAGGTTATCGAGGCGTTTTTCCTCCCCGTCGTCAAGACTATGCGGCCTAGGTGCTTTCGTTTCTGCGTCCGCTGCACAAAAGATCCGCCTCAACAACGCCTCGGGCCTCTTGAATTCCACGACAACTAGCTGCGTCTACAGCATGGTGGACATCTCGCCAGCTTTGACGTAGAGCGCCTCGAGTCGGCTTGCTTTGCTGACCGTAGCCGTCCAAAAAGAACTAGGGATTCTTGAACCTCTTGGCGCAAATGTCGTGGACGAGCAACGCCGTTAGGATCATTTCGGGCACCAGCTTTGCCTTTTCATCCTGCCTGTTGAAGAACTGAGTCAGGGTTCCGGCGGTGTCTAGGCAATCAAGTTAACTCACATGACCAGGATATTTCATATTATACTGTTGCTGCAGAGTCAAGCCGACCAAAGTTTAAGGAACTATACATGGGAATGGGTAAGTACTAGACTAGTTCCTTGGTAAATCTCCACTGATAACCATCACGAGGGAAAAAAAGAGTATTAACAGTTGTGTGGCGCAGGTGCCAATTGCGGCTCAACCGCGATTGACCGAAATTTCGACGCCTGGCTGATCGGAACATTCGGGAGTGCGTACACGAACCTGGGACCAAAATACAAGGGCCCGGGAAGCAGCTTCATGCGATGCTTCGAGATGGCAAAGTTCAACTTTGCGGGTCCAGACGACGACCAGCTCTTCATCATTTACCCCATACACATGAGGGACGCCCCGGACTCGGACCACTACGACAGCGACCTGCGCGAGATCCGCCTGAGTGGGCGCGAGATGCAAGCGCTGGGCCACATGAGCATTATAACATGATCCTCTGGCTGGATAGCGAGAAAGAGAGCAGCCTGGAAACCAGCTTCAGTGAGGAAGCGAAGTTGCTGAAACTTTCAGAGGTGAAAGATAATCAGCGTCAGGAAAATCGAGCTCGGCTCCTGACTTGGCTGCAGCGAACAAGGAGTAAGCAGTAGACCAAGTGCCTAACCGACCCTCCAACCACCATATCCCCTTCGTTTAAATGACCCTGATCGAAAAACATGACTATTGACCCTAACTATTCATTCATGGAGCTGGATGCTCATCCTGGACAATATTGAAAAAGAGGTGTCTTGGACGTATCGTGGCCGACTTCCAACCACCGCACCATACGATCATGACAAGGAAGCTTGCCTTTTGTCCATGCAGCCAGACAATGGTGGAATCAAAGTCATGCCATTCCCAACCGCGAAAGGGCCCACATTTATACTCAAAAAGTATTGCAAGGGCAAGATGTTGCCGTCCGCCAACGCTTCTAATGCATGTACCCTCAAGCTAGTCTAGCATGGCCTGGAAATTGTTGCAGCCACGAAACTGCCTGTCCCAAAGCGGCAGCTACCCTCTCGCACTCGCATAGGCTGGCTCGTTCGGCTGCATGAACAAAATCACAGCAGAGGGGCTCTTGTCCATATACGAAAAATATCCCGAGGCGGTGCTGGAGAAGATCAAGCCCAGAAATGCTCCACATAGGAACAGTTTCTCCATGAACAAGGTCCTTGTTGTTAGCTTCAAAGCGCGCTAAGGCGAACAAGCGTTTGCGGTTCTTGCTATGATGCCCCTCCTTCAGCCAGACTCAGTCCCAGAAAGCATATTCAGAATCGATGAAGAGTTGGAGGATGTGCTGGAATACCTCACCTTTCTTCAGAACGAGTTTGAGTATGCAACCCCCCCCCCCCCCCCCCAATGGGCATCATTTACTCTTGGTCTTGCTCTTTTTTCCACCTTCGCGCTGACCACGAGACGTTAGTAGGCTTTCGGAATACATTCAGGAACTTATCGAGCTCACCCTACTTTTCCGGATCGACGACAGAATCTTCTCCATGAACAGATTGGTTCAGACCGAACGTAAGTTCCACCTTTCTACAGCAGAGAGTCAGCGGCATTTTTATGGTACCTCGTTCCTCTTATCAACTGTGTTCCCTGAGCAGCGAGATGGAAGATACTGCGCAAGACTTGAAACGTGCGCGTCGTTTATGCAGCACGCGTACGCACTCCGGGACAACCTAGGTAGTCATCTCAGGGCCATCCGCGATGACGCCGTCGAACAAATTCTGTGTGTTGGTGCGGAACGCATCTTGGTACTGTGTTGAGATTCATCAGACCGGGGAACTGGAGCCGAAGGTCACCATAGCGTTGGAAGCCAACTGGATTCAAGCTCGCGAGCCGAGACATTATGCTCAGCTGTGCAATTGTGCCTCACGGTTGTGGGCTCAGCGCGGGATCTTTTCGAGCATGGAGCACTAGACCTCATGATGTTGGGGAACAAGGCAATCGGGGAGCGGGTCAATACCGAGGTTTGGAGCGCAATGAACAATCTGGGAAACATTTACCTGAGTAGGGCGATTTGTACCGTGCTCTCAGTACTCATGAGTCCTGCATGGCTATGTTTCCAGACGAAGGGTCTGCCCTTCGCCATGCTTTGGGGATGACCAAAAGCTCAACAAAGGCCGCACGTTGACACTTTTGGGCCGGTTTTGGAAGCAGAGGCATCCGTTGAAGAGGCAGAGGCACTGAATGAAGACTGGCTGATGAGGATCCAGTAGGACACCGAGAGAGAACCACTAGGGTTAGGGTATGTATTTGTACCTAACCATAATATCTTTCTGAACGATGTGCTGAAACTTGCATTTCTACCCCGCTTGCCAAACATCCTCAAATGCGCACCGTCTAGGCCTTCCCAAACACTTCCTGCCTCTGCTTCAAACATCAATAAAGAGCGCGGGGATGGATATCGCTATGGGAGACGTTGATTCAATGCCACACGTATCGTCTTCGTCGCGCGTCGCCGATCATCATGATAGCCAGCAATCGCCAGCTGGTGGAACCACCGTCGACCATAACCTGAATCCTACCAGCATGGTCTTTGCCTCGCTCTCTACTCTTCTCCTTTCCGACAAGTTCTCCGACATGTCTATTCATTGCGGTGGACGCGTGTTCATGGCCCATCGCGCTATCGTCTGTCCCCAGTCTCCCTTTTTTGACCGCGCACTGAGCGGTAACTTTGCAGTAAGTGACTTCCAAACCCACATTCGAAGGGACAAAAAGAAGAGAAAAAAGGTTCAGTGGCATATCTAATGTCATACTAGGAGGCCGCTACGGGTGTTGTACATCTGCCGGAAGACGACCCGGACGTTCTCCATCGGTTCCTGCAATTCCTCTACACGGGAAACTACGACGATGGATTGGTTCCAGCCACCGGAAAGCCCTGTGCGGCCAGTACTTCCACCATGTCCGAAAACGAGGTTGCTGAGTTACTTAAGCGTGTGCTAGGCGAGTTTAGCGTACCAGGAACTCTGAGTCACGTCCCCGAAGATGACCTGCGGTCCCTCGACTGGGTCCCGGACGTTGACCTAGATTATGACCCCGAGATGGAGGAGGATGACTCGGAGCCAGAGGAGGAGTACCATGACGACGACTTGCCCACCCAGATGATGGCGGAGGACCTGCGGCGCAGTGGGAAAGAGTGCTTGAACGAAGTGCAGGGCATGGATGATCTTTTTCTGCCACTCCGGCTCTATATCATGGCCGACAAGTTCGACGTCCCAGCACTTCGGCTCTTGACCCGTGATCGCTTCTACCGGGCCGCCGAAGCTTCGTGGAAGGTTCAGGATTCCTTCCCTGATGTTGTTGACGAGCTATATAGCAACACGCCCGACACCGAGACCAGCATGCGGGACATTGTGTGTCGCCTGGTTGGTGCCATGATCTACGATGGAAAGGTGAGGGAGAAAATGGAGCCCGTCATGAGAAAGCACGGCGACTTTGCCGTGGGCGTCATGAACTTTATGATCAAGCAGAAGCTGGAAATCTGGACTTGAAGAGCCTAGATTGGCTACCTACACATGTATTCACTAATTAATTAGCAGGGAGTACCAAGCTACTCCCCATTCCCTTGAGTTCGTATATTATTTTGTATTTGGTATTGAGGTTTTAAAAGCCTGTCACGTCACCAGATCCATAACACTTGAACAAAGCGTTTCTCTCAATTATTATCAAGTTGGAGTCGTTGTTCCCCCGTGGTGATACAAGCCGTGCTGCCATTAACAGCCCTCGCATGACACCACCCGTACACCTCCTCAGGGCCAATTCCTGGGTTTCCGTGTCGAATGCGAGATGGGCGCTCAAGATGTCTAATTACCCACCTAACCCGCACCCCTGATTGGCGGTGAAGGGAGAAATAATTGAGTCTCGAGGCATATAGAACCTCCTTCACAGGCCATGGTTGCTGCTCTGGCATCAGCTCACCGAACCTCTTCAGCATGCCACACAGGCGTTTTCCAGCGACATGGTGTCCAACAGATGTTTTTGGCACTCTGGGAATGTGTGGAATATCGATGGCCAAGTTTGTATTTGAGTTTGGTACCTGGGGGGGTAGAGGATGGTGTGGTAACCAATGTATGCAAAGACAGCACTGTGCAGTCTGCGCGTTTCGGCAGCTTGTAGCGGGGCTCGAGGTCCATCCTCTCCAAGCACGTGCAAACCAAAGAGCTCGGATTTGATGTCGCGTATGCTGAGATCGGTATCGTTCTTTTCTCTGATCGTTCTCGCCACAAGCGAAACCATCGCCAATACCGCTGCAACCGTGTAGTTGTTGTTATTGTTGTTGTTGTTTCGCATCCAGGAATGGTGCCGAACCACCAATGGTAAGTTGTCCAGTAACAGGCTCAAAATAATTAGGGTATTACGATTCACAAATTTGGGCCTCCGGAAAACGAAGAATGACTTTGGTTTCTTGTGCGCTAACAGTCTGCCCCAAGAGCGCGGTTTCAAGGAGGTCTTCGCATGTCGGTTCGGTTGCCATAGTTTCTCCGTCTGGCCAGCTCGCTCGAGAAGGAGAACAGGTGAGCGTGTCCGCGGCAGAGGAAACCGGAGGCGGGGGCAGTGTCGGAGTATAACAGTCGGAGACGGAGAGCCTGCGATGAAGAGTTAGCCGCTACAGAGGCACGCCACCCACTCCAGTTGTACACACCTATGTTGGCAGGCAGAAGGCAGCGGGTGGTCTTCTGGCCGGCAAGTGAAGAGTAGACTTGGTTGGGAGACGTTCCCTCTGACCAAGTCAGCCTTGGGACGGCGAGGGGGGGGGGGGGGGGGGGTTCAGTTCCAGTGACCTTCAGCTTCAAGTTATAACCGTTCACCGGATAGATAGCTGGATGTAGTGGCTTGGTCAATGCCAAAACGTTAGCGAATTTTATGATTCCTCTCAGTTTCTCGCTCCGGCGGAGGGGTTGTCGTAAGAACAGAAAGAGAGACAAGACGCCTACCGAACGAAGGTCTTTTTACATTATAAATAACCCTAACCCTGGATTACTGTACAGACGGCAGGACGACTGGAGAGCCCAAGAGCACGGGCACGACAAGCAAACGGCCCCAAAGTGTGAGCATGTTCGTTTGTGTAACTTGACGTCGTGCAATTTGCCCCTCCTGGTGAAGCTGTCGGCCGGGGAAGGAGGGGGGGCTGAGGCCGTAGATGTGCCTCTGGCCTGGGATGATGGTATCACCTCTGGCCTTGTGGATCCAGGGGCGACCTTGTGGTACCTTGCTGACTGTTCATCTGAAGGCCAATATGCCTTGCGAGGGTTATCAACGACGTTTGTATCACCAAGGACAACGACTCCAGCACGAGGAACCGCAATGAGTATAATACGCGCATACTTATCTGGCCGTGACGACTCCGGACTGGCCTGTTACTCAGAGGCGGGGAATTGCCCAGGAATCTTGTGCTGGGCTATTATACATTACTGGTTCCAACCAACCTTGGCAGGTCCCAGCAATACGGTTCGGGGTACGGATCCTCTTCACTGTTGGGATGAATCATGTGAGACAGCGGACCTGCAGCAATTCAATGCGAGGATCGCGGCACAGCACACTGACACTTGATCGTGACCCTTTCAAGCCCAACCAGTTGAATTTGGCTGCTAGTCTAATCTGGGAAGAATTGCAGGGGTTTGGATGGGTTTTCACTAGCTTCCTGCCTAGCTACCCAAAACAAACAAACCCAGCAACTCTGGGCTGGGTCAGATAAAGTGTGGCTGTTGGTTCTCAATGTTGTCAATGGTTTGGGTACCTTGCTCGGATGACTCGGGACTCAACGCAGGTTCGCAAACTTAAAGCGCCTTGCTGCGCCATTCAAAAAAGAAAGAAAGCATGCTGTCCACCAGCAAGGTACCCGGATCCTCCATCTCGTGGCAGGCTCAGACCGAAACAAGAACGTCAGCGCCCCAGCCTCAGAAGCTGGTGGTCATGGGTCGGCCGAAGGATGTCGATGGATGGTATAACCAGGCGATCGGGTCCAACCAACTCGGTAAACCCGAAACGAACCACACAACGACAATGCATACGGGGCCCGGGGGCGATGCAGGACGTGGCGATGTTACGAGAACTGTTAAGTTTGAGAAATTCAGGTACGGTAAAAATTAAGTATAAAAACAATTGATTGCCTTGTCCTCGCGCTCAAATTCCCACCGAAAAAGATCACAGTTAACATTTTGGGAATTAATTATTCTTTATCGACAGTGGCGCAGGCCAAGGTCTTGGACTCTTCCTCCTCACAATGGCACCCGTTGCTTGGTCACTGTTACACCTCCTTTTGGCCCGTTACGCCTTTGCCGTACCCGGCGTTCAAAATGAGATCTGCCAGTCAGGGTCATGTACTGCCGCCACATTTTCTGCCGCCCTTCCGCCAGGTGCTTCCATAGAGAAAGTCGTCAACGTACCCAACGGCGGAACGTATGTGCCAGAACCTACCAACGTGGGATATACGGGAAACGCGACTGGGCTACCATCAGTCTGCGCAGTCACCGTCAAAGTCACGTCCCCCACGTCCAACTATCGGTTCGGGCTTTTCCTCCCGACGGCCGCGAACTGGAACTCCAAGTTCCTCGCAGTCGGGAATTACGCGCAGGCTGGCGGCATTAACTGGGCAGATATGGGCCAGGGACCTAAATACGGGATGGCCACTCTGTCCACCGACACGGGCCACAGTTCTGTTGGCGACGATTTAAGCTGGGGCAATAGCCAGACTCTGCCCGACTGGGGCTACCGCGCCCTCAACGGCTCCGTCTTTCTCGGCAAGGCCCTGACACAAGCATACTACAAAAAGCCTATCAAGTACTCGTACTGGAGCGGGTGCTCTACTGGCGGACGCCAAGGGCTAAAGGAGATCCAGATCAGCCCCGAGAGTTTTGATGGTGTGCTGGTCGGTGCCGCGGCATGGTACACCAACCATCTCTTCCCCTGGATCACCAAGCTGGCGACATACAACCTGCCCACCGACGGCCCAAACTACATCAACCCCAGCCTGTTCGAGATTCTCACGGCCACCGTCGTCGGCCAGTGCGATGGGAAGGATAACCCAAACAACGAGAAAGACGGCATCGTCAGCGACCCGGACAACTGCCAGCTCGACCTGACTGCCGTGCAATGCGGCGATCCGCGGGCAGACCCAACGAAATGCCTTACTGCGGTCCAAATCCAGACCGCGCGCAACATCTACAGCGACTACATCACCTCGCCGCCAGACAGCAAACTCGTCATGAACGGCTTGACCCCTGGGTCCGAGGGCGAGTGGACGTACCTCGCCCCCGGCGCTATGACAGACTTTGACGTCAGGTACGAGCGCAACTGGCTGTACAGCAACAACAACCCGACGTGGGACTCAGCACAGTATAACGACGGCGTAGTGAACGACTCGGAGCGAATCAACCCGGGCAACGCCACCGCCGACGCGTACGACATCTCGGCGTTCAAGAACCGCGGCGGGAAACTGCTCATGTACCACGGCATGGCGGACGGACTTGTGCCGACCAAGTCGTCCGGGCTGTACTACAACAACACGGTCAAAGCAATGGGTGGCAAGAGTGTCGACGATTTCTACCGCCTGTTCTACGTGCCGGGGATGAACCATTGCTGGTGGACGCCGACGGCGATGAACGCGCCGTGGATGTTTGCGGGCGCGGGGCAGGCGCCGCTGCTGCAGACGGCCAAGTTCGGGAAGGGATACTCGGTGCCAGGTCTCGAAGGGAATGGCAGATACGATGCTCTGGTGGCGCTGATGGATTGGGTGGAGAAGGGAAAGACGGTCGATCAGATTGTGGCCACTACGTGGACGGGCACGGGTGCGGTGTCGAGGCAGAGGCCGCTGTGCCCTTGGCCGAAAAACTCGAGCTATAAAGGATCTGGCGACAAGAACAGTGCGGACAGTTGGAGTTGTAAGTGAAGAGGGCGTTAAGTTATAGCTTTTTTTCTTTCGTGTTTTTATCCTTTCCAGACTGCAGGGCTTGATAGCTATTGTAGCAAACTAGATACTTAGAATTTAATTTTAACTATTCCATCCCATCCGCAAAACCTAGATTCTGGTGAATCGTCACGTGGAGTTCATATGAAAAGATATTGGCGCCAGCCCGGGCAGCTCAACGGCACGGGCCAAAAGTTGGAACGGCCTCCTGATCATACACAAGCCTGTCATGTGTATATGGGGAACGCTTTCGTCTCGAGTACGCAACAGTTCGAGTTGGCCGAGTGGGCACGGAAACCGTCGTACGCTTTCAACAAGATGTAATGTTAGGATCCCAGGATTCATTTCCTGGTTGATGCACCATCTCCCCTCCTTTTTTCCCCTCATATGTATATTGAACACCCAATGTGCCCCCCTTTCCCGATCGGTCATGTGCAAGTATATCTCCGTCGTTTTTTCTTATTACTTTTCTTTAAAAAATATTCCTACGTATAATTCATGGTCTGTAACCCCAAGTTTCACCCAGCGACCGTACCATCCTCGCCCCCGCCGGAGTGCACTAACCGTTGCCGCATTTCAGACAATAGTAGTACATTTCGGAGCCAACAATCTGACTGCAGTGTAAGGAACTGTGTTTGTCGATGACCAGGTGGTCGTGGAGCTGTGTCCATCGGAGAAATGCATGCGGTACTCGTTGGTCACAGTCGAGAGCACCGTCTCAGCCAATGTGGTAGGCCACACAGTTGGCGTCGGCCCTGTCGGCTGTAAGGTGGTGATGGTCCGGATGGTGATGAGGGTCTGGATTGTGGGCCCAGGGCCAAACAATGGTCCCGTCATAATGGTGCTCCCTGACGTGGACCACACAAATCCGCATCTCCCGGCATAGGGGTCGCCAGGTGATTGGGAAGTGGTGGGCAAATTTGAAGATGATATGATCGTGTCGTTAGAGGCTGCAAAAGTAAAGAGAAGGACGCAAGTCCCCAGTACCAGTGCGCTGTCTTTTGTAAATGGCCTCATCGCCGTATTTCTGCTAGTACTTGAATTCCCTCAAGATGTTTGAGACACTCGAACTCAACAAGAGCCAGGAGACGGAGACGGCGCTAATTACTTATTTGCAACTGTTTGGCGACATCTCGGCTGGAATAACCATTGAGGGAAGGTAGAAGAGGACTTGCTTTTGAACAAAACGGACTACGGTATAAAACGGGGGATATCTCCTGGGATGTGCCTTTACCCGGCATTCGGTTGGCGCAATCAATGGATACTGCAGGCCTTCCGTTCCGAGATAGGCAGTCTGAATATGCATCCATGCGCCACTCCTCATGTGGCATGTGCCAAATATTCCTCCATGTCACAAAATGGCTTCTAATCACACCTAGGTTTGATGAAACAGTGGCTGAATATTGAACTTCAAGACTAATTAAAAACTAACCTTAATATTACCAGCTTCTCATCACATCTCTTGACCTGACTCCGACCAGAATTCCCCACCACATAAGTCTACCTCTGGAACTCATCAATTATAACTCAACATCAATACCAACACTCATCCGCCGCAGAATAACCGGCCCATACTCGTCATACCACGTCTTGGGAATGCACATTTGTCGGAACGTGCTGAGGTCGCTGATCATGGACGCACCACGCCAGGCGGTATATCTTGCATCAGGGGGCGTGATGACGCTCACGATCGTATTGGGGCTCTGAAAAATAAGATCGAGGTTTTCTTGTAGCTGGTCGCCAAAGCCGGGAAATAACGTGTTGCCCCCGATCTTTTTGTACAGGTAACATCAGCATGTCTTTCATTCCAAAAATTACGAAGCAGACTGGCATTTTGTATCCCATCTCGGGTGGAAAGAATGAAGTAAGAGGACATACCAGCACGATACTTCGCAGCAGCTCGTCGGTTAATCGGGAATCTGACCGCCTGACTGAAGCAGCAACAGAACGTTGCAAGTTAAAGTCGGGAAAGGCGAACATTGAACTTGGTGCCCAGAATCGCTCCTTTCCGATTGTGATGGTCTGGCCGTCTGGGAGAGTATACGACTGGGCTTCATCCTGTGTGGAAAAGTTCTTGCGACCCCGGCATAGCGATTCCTTGATGTCCTGGATGGTGCTCTCGGGAGTCTCTTTTGTAATGGGAGGGCAACTCTCTCTCAGCATTGAATGAAGTTGAGTTGTTATGTATTTGCCCGCCCTGTTGTGTACCGCCTCAATAACGTTCTGCAGCGGAACTCCCTCGTATACGGGGACAACCGAGGTGGTGATGTGGCCAGAGTCGACCACCAACCCTGTTGTGCGCCCGCATGCATAAAGAGCAAGGGGGGCTGATGAAGACAAAAGGAAGTATGGGCAGTCAAAGTTTTCGAATACCGTCATGGCTAGACTGTCTCTGTCCCTGTGTTTTTTTGTCCGGTGGGCGTTATTAGCTGCTGTGAAAAAGTGGTGGGTTCGTTGTCAAGACAAATTGCTCTCCCACCTTTCTCTTTTAACCCAACCAGTCGGATCCGTCATGATGATCGGGTGTTCCGCTGGGCCAGCTTTCAACTCAGTGTCGAATATATATGTCCAAAGGGATTCGAGGCGATCCCAGTCCGTTGCGACGTTGAGGGGCGACACGATATTCAGGGGTTGCTTGGTGTCTTGGACCTCGGGGCCAACGTATCTGCTCTTCCATTTCATTCCATGCGTACATGCTCTGAGTCCATGGAACCATGTTAACGTTGATTATAGATTTCTCGCATGTACTGGAGAACCGTTAGGGGAGGGGCATACATACGGGATATGTCTGGGATACCCAACCACCGATGCTGATGTTTGTCAACCTGAAGAATACCAACCAGTACATGCATCAAGGACATTACCTGTCATATCAACGGCAAGTAAACTTACAGATGTCTGATGACGGCATCGTCTGCCCACCAAATCCTGCTTTCATGGTGTAAGATCTGTCTGTGTTGTGAGAAATGAGGTTGAATTGGACGTGGTCTCATCCACACGCTCAGCCCTAGGCTGGCAACGTACCCATTATCAATTACTATGGCTGATCCAGATGGATCCTGTGATGCACAGGCAGGCGTAGATGGTGATGCGGCACCATTCTTCCTTGTTGGATCTGAATGCGCCACCGGTTTGGGTCGGTTGGGATGTGCCATTATGTTCCATACCAATCTCGCAGACGGCTGCGGTGCAGCAGAGTCTGGGCGATGATTATGTCCCAGTCAACAGTGGTAGCTCAGTAGAAAAGATTCTTCAGCGTGCGATAAGCGACAAGCAGCCTCTTGAAAATTGCGAGGTCGATGCGAATATGGTGAGGGGAAATTGAAAGGTGGCGGTGGCAGTGCTAGGAGGCAGCAGCTTTCGCTGTCTTCCACTCAAAATGGGTCTCTTTTGGGCTAATTACGACTAATTTGCATCTTCATTCGACGTTTCACTGATACAAATGGCGGCTAGGTACTTGCTTGTTTAGAAAGACGCAAAATATCGAAGATAATTACTAGTAGTACTTTCCTCATCAACGCTGCCAACCCACGGCTTCAGTGACGTTTCCGGGGTCAGGGCCGACCTGCAGATGGCCGATGACGGAACCGGGGATGGTACTAGTAATATCACCGAAAGACGCGAGATCGGGGCAAGGGTAAGGCCGGATGGGAAGACTTGGGAAGCGATGGGGCATCATTGCTTGGAGCTTGATGGGCCAAGAGGAGAGGTTGTTGGGTCGCTGACGGTGGGGATGATGACGTTCCCTGAAACGATCAAGGTTAGTGATAGTGTCCCATTAAGCCTCAGAAGCTCGCTCTGGCTGCCTAAATTATGAGGAACGGCTGGGGCTGACTCACGTAATATATGAAAAAGCTACGAACGAATCTGGGTAAGGAAGTGTGCTGGGGTGATGCTCGGTACGACGACTGGCAAGAACTGCGCGCACCGCAAGGTGAAGCAATATTCGGGCTCGCCATGAGTTTTACGCACGACGGCAATAGACCGACCGATGAGGTAAGTTTTCAAAGTTTTTATTGAGCTTTTCCCTTTACACCTTCCCGATCAAGAGATTCCGAGCTAAGCCGTCGGTTTATCTGATTAGCCCTGCACCAAGATGAGTGCGATTGGGATATTGGCGATGCTGCTGGGGTTTGACGTCGCAGGAGTGGTAGGAGTTGATGATTGTGTGAACCTCAACGGTCTGCTGCGATTTACTTGGAAAGTAGGTGGTTCACATCTATCATCATAGCTTGGAGACATTGTTACTCCATCAACGAAAATGTACCTTAGTTATTCCTATAGTGGGCCCGTATTACAATAGCTGTTCCTATATAGGTGAGTATTTAAGACTGACCAATTTCGGAGTCAGAGCAGTTTGGTATGTGAACTCTTGCATATTATGCATGGATGGGGAAGTAGAGTTGTTCCTTGGAGAAACACATTTGCCGAACAGCTGCTAATTGAGGTCTTGCGGGTGGACGGAGGTGATCCAAAGTGGTGTAGGACGTCTCTGTGGACAGACTCGGGAAGAAATTAGACTGGAGAAATGTATGTTTTGACTGCCTAATTGTCAGGTCATAAATAAGAAACCGGGAATATCGAAATTCAATGGTTTCTCGTAATTAAGGGGGACAGGGGAAGATGTGCGCTCACTTCCCCATGATAAGCCAAGGGGAAAGTCAGAGAGGACTCACCCCGTGATCTCCTGACCAGTTACCTACTAGGTACTTATGTATATGGATGATGCCTCGCATACTTTCTAGTCCCTACGAACTAAGGTTGTAATACTCCCATAGTTCCTGAGTCTTGGTAAGAAATTGGTGAGGAATGGAAACAGGTTTCTACCCGACATCTCAGTTGATTACTGCCGAAAGTTCGCTCATTGGCTTATTGTAGCTAGAGGGGCAACTTGCACGATGTCCGGGGATGAGGAGTGGTGACTGACGGATGGCTGGCTGAGACTGTAGACCCAATATAAATGTAGGGAATTTTAGATACTTCGTATTAACGCTCTTTAATGGCAGTCGCACATCCGAACGGCAGTGCACCCGGTTTTGTCTGTCCATGGATTATTTGTACGAATATTGAGCACCCGAATATAGTTTCAAATTTGCAGTGTGCCCCACCCGCCTCCCCCTTGCGTTGTTACTCAAGGAGATAGGGACAAGGGTGGGTCTCAAAGAACCAGTTCTCAGTGTGTATTTGGAATAACTACTGGTCTTATAGCAAAAAAAAGCGCCCCATCTAGAACTACAGGTCACTTGATGAGCTGGCGAGTGGTTATTATTAGTAGATGACAAAGATGCTGTCACTCCGTCATCACAATGCAACATCAATGTGAGACCTTGGGTCTACTTCAAGCACCACAGGGCCTTTAGACCACTTAAAGAGCCATCACATCAACTACATGTGCCAATTTCAGCAAAATTAGCGACGATATAGTTCACCGTCGGCTCTCGAGACGTTTCAAGCAAACATTAGAGAAGACAGTCGATACCAGTTGGAGAATTACTTATGCTCGTTAAACTCGAGCTATTCCCGCTTGCCGCACTCGGCCGTATCAGTAGTATGTCCGGGGAAAGTTCGCGATACAGAGGCCGATTGCTCAAAGTTCCGCGTCTCTCATCGAGAAGCAGTGTCTCCGGGTGAGCCGCCATTCTAAACGGGACGGACGTCGAGAGAGATGGAAATTGGATAAATGCCAACCCTTCGCCGTGTCTCATCTCCGTCGAAAGCAGTCACTTATACTCTCATCTCTTCAATCCCACCCGAAACCTTCAAAGACTTCAGCAGTAACCCACGAAGTAAGACAGTTGCACCATTGACAGAGAGCCACCCAAAACTCTATCACCCCCTTTCAGCTCGAACCCATCCCAGCCCCCCATAGCTCAAGATGCAATTCAAGCTCGCCACTGTTGCCACCTTCCTCCTCGTCGGTCTGGCCACAGGAATGGCCGCCAGCCCCGCAGTCGCTGAGCTGGGCTTTCTCAACCCGGGCGCAAGCTGCGGATCGGTCAACGGGCCCTGCGACAAGAACGGCTGCGCCGGCGTCAACAACCCTATTACTGGCGTGGGCACCTGCACGGCCGGCAACATCCGCGGGTGCCCCTGTACGAGCGTCTGCGGAGCAATCAATGGTCCTTGCGACGGGAACGGCTGCAATGGTCTCAACGGGGTCTGCACGGCCTCGGGCGCGATTGCATGCTTCTGCAACGATGCCTGATTGTGTCCGCTAGAAAGAAGACTCGAATGTCTTGGGTGAGCGGAACATGGCACGGTTGATGTGGATGTGGTCTGGTGGTGGATCCAGAATCCGGTGGCACACAATTACGACGAGACAGCCTCTTTCTTTTCGTTTCTAAGGGGCCCCCTTTTCCTTTATATTTTGATTTACATTTCCCACCGTTGTTGGGGCCTCTTGGGATTGCCACTTCCAGTTTGTAACAAGAAGGAAAGATACGTAGTCTATTAGCCCGTCTTTACCGTCGCAGTGGCTAACTCATTTTTGCCATCATCCAGTTCATCCCACCAGCTAGGGCAAAGTATCACAATCTTTTCGCCGGTGTCCATGTTTATGACCAAATAAAGTCCGCTTTCAATGCCTCATCAAGTCCTTTCTCTATAAAAAATAAGAAACATGGAGAATGAAAAGCATTACAAATAAAAGAGAAATTAAGGCAGGTAGTGTCTATTTTGACTGCTGTAGTAATTATTTTAACTGTCTTTAAACTTAATTAAACTGCCTTACTTAGAATAACGTAGTTCATTATTATATAGGCTATACTAGCATGTAAACTACTTCCCGACTACGTCGCAAGTATTTAAATCAAGTACTTCATTATAATATAAAATAATTAATTAAACTCCATATTAATCTTTTTGCCCAACATCTTTTTGTAAGGAAAGAGGACCCCAACACACACAGCACCCACTTGTGCGCACTCACCACCTGGCAAGCCACAGAGCCACACCCTGGTGTAACCACACATCCACCAGGGAGCTCAGTCTCCCAACCCTGTACATAAGCAGTGGCCCTCGCCCATCTCTCTCTGCGAGGGCCAGGTTGAACTCTTACACCTTGCCAGTCATTGCTCACCCTTCTTGTTGCACCATTGTGACCACCTTGATCAGGCGTACCTGCCTTACCTTACAACCCCTAAGGAAGATTTAAACCTTTGACTTATAGTTATGAAGCTATTGTAATTAGTTACTCTTTTATTACCAAGGCCTTATTATTAAAAGAACGCGGGAAACCGAAGTTAAGAAAGACTGACGAGGACGTTAGCTTATCGAGGGGAGAATAGTTGTAAGGAAGGAGTACCCTAATATACACACACATACCCACTTATGCGTACGCACTATTTTACAAGCTATAGAACCATAGCATAGCGTAACTACGCATCCGCGAGGGAGCTTAGTCTTCCAACCTTGTATATAAGCAATGGCCACCTCTCTTTACGAGGGCCAGGTTGAAGTCTTATACCTTTGTTAGTTATTGTTTACCCTTCTTATTACACCTATTGTGATCACCTTGATTATACGTATTTGCCTTACCTTGCAATTACATATTGTCACGGCGGGTTGCGCCAGTGGAGCTGTGGCGGGCTGTGTGGCTCGTGTGGGGCTGAGTGGCTCGCGGGTGGGGCTGAGAGCACGGGCTTGGGGCATAAAGAGGAGGCCGCACGCCTGTAGAAGTTAGAGAAAGCCAGAGATCAGTGTTGCCAATACATCATACCTGCCCATCATCGACCTCGCGACTATTGTGTACCACTCTTCTTACCCTAGTTACCAACCCCTTCTTAGACATATTTATAAACTGAATTAAAAGCTTACAAACTATCTACGGATAAAAAAGTCTGCAAAAATAGCAAAAAGAAATTTGCTCGCATTATTTAATACTTAAAAATAGTTACAAGTGCTATTGTCACGGCACCAAGATGCACAAGCGAGCGGTGGGCGAGCCAAGGCGGGCAGGGGTGTCAACGCGACGTATTTAACCACGTTGACAGAGTCTTCAGTAACTTTCCCTCTCTTTGTCTAATAACACATCTATTTACCCAGACCTAAGGTCGGCATCGTGACAGCTATGTAGGAAATAAAAAAGGGCAGTATTAATATAGGAGGAGTATATAGTTGAAGAAGCGAAGGAAATTATTATTTGTAGGCCAGAAAGACTTAGGGAGGCGAATAAGGAATAAAATGAATTAATTAACGTATAAATAGCTTTACAATTGACGAGGTTGTTGATGTTCTTGTATTGTAGTGTGGTGTGGTCGCGATGTTCAATAGGCGGCAGATTCAACATTGTGGTCCACCTGTCTAGATAGTGTCTTTTCACCATTATTTATGTTTTAAATTAGGCATCCCAACAAAACCAAGGAAGCTCCTAGACTCTCTTGCAGGTGCTACCTATGCAGACGAGCCCCTTACTGACAGTGTGTTGCCCTTTGAAATAAAAACAACATAATGGCATCATAAAGTTTAGAAGAGCAAGAACGACTAGTGAGTGTATACCTAGAATGGAGTTACAATGTTAACTTAAGGAGTCCACCCGCGTTGTGAGTAGTACCATCTACAGCATAAGAAAACCGAAACAGGGGAACATGGGACTGCTTCAGACACCAATTATCTGCTCTTCAGCATCATAAAACATATCCGTCTCGAATTCATTATCAGCCTCTCCTCCTTCCTCCTCCTTCCTCCCCCGACGGAAACCGTTAACACGCTGGATAAGCGAACAAAAAGGATCCATTAACCTCGCCGCATCTTTCCTCCGCCGCACATAGTCCAGAGCCGTGTACCCGTACGAGTCTCTCACCGCCGGATCGACACCGCTCAAGACATCTGCATACCCGGCCAGCAGCGCAACAGTCTGCTGGTCTGCGGCCCGGGCAGCCACGTGCAACAGCGTCTTGCCATCGGGCATGCGGTGGGCCACGGTGCCGGGGTACGCGGCGAGGATGACGGGGATGGTCTCGTGCGCGCTCAGCAGGACGGCGTCCAGGAGGGCGTTATAGCCCCAGTGGTCGGTCTGGTCGAGGCGCGAGCCGCGGGTGACGAGGGTCTCGATGTTGGGGCGGCGGTGCTCTTTCAGGGCGTGGTTGACCTGGATGGCGACCGTCTCGCCGTAGGCGTTGCATGCCATGCTGTCGGCGCCGTGGTCAAGAAAGAGGGTGATGGCGTCGGCGCCGCCGCTGATGCACGCCTTGTGCAGCGGCGTGGCGCCGAACCGGTCGTGGGCTTCGATGTCGGCGCCCGCGGCGAGGAGGGCGGCGATGGAGTCGAGGTCTCCTTGGCCGGCGGCGATGTGAAGTGGGGTCATTCCGTAGAAGTCGGGGCGGTTTGGGTCGGCGCCGCGGGAAAGCAACGTCTGGACGTCGGCGCTCTTTGTCATCCGCACAGCCCATGAGAGGGCGGTACGGTGGCAGGAATCGACTTCGTTGAGGCCGGTTGGCCATTTTCCCTCGGGGATATCGGCAAGCGATATAGAGAATAAGTCAAGCACGATCTTGTGGATTTCGGTGAGGTTTGGCATCTCCAGCTGGATGATGGCATCCCAGTGATGGCGGGCCCGTAGTGTCGACAACCCGACATAGTCGCGGACAACGGCCCCGGGAAGTATGCGGCTTGAGTCGATCCCAGAACAGTTCCCTTGCCTCCAGTAGTCAAGAACATCGGAACTCGTCCACGCCATTGATGGAATCTGGTGGGCGCCTTGGGTGATGAGGAGTTGCATGGCTTCGAGCTGTCCATATATGGCAGCCAGATCCAGGGTTGAGAGCCCGTACGGGGCCACGACGTCAACGACTGATGCATACCCCATGGACAGTAAACTCTGGATCTTTTGGATGTCGCCAGAGCGGATAGCCATGGAGAGGTCGGAGTCTGGGGACGTAACCCGCGGAAAAGAGAGTGAGGCGTGGATCCGCGGAGAAATCCCTACGAGCAATGTCAAGCCGCCACCCCTAAGAAGCCAGCCTGGGCCGTAATATGTGATTGACCAACGCGGTGCTTCTTTCTCGCATGGCTCAATATCGCAGGGCAGATCTTGGGCATCTGCAGGATTGGTGATGAGTATGGTGCCAAGGCCACCTCCCGCAATGGGAATAATTCGTATTCTCCGACCTTGGCAGCGGCAAAAACGGCGGCCTTGAGGTATTGCTGATATTGTCGGCCTCTCGGACTGCTCGTAGGATTTGGTAGCAGCAAACGGTCTGTGAGAGTTGCCAAGGTTGGTGACTCGGAGGATGGATATATCCTCATCCAAAGTCGCCGGCCCTTGCTCTTGATCTACCCCGGTGCCGATAGTCGGGTTCGACCCACCGGGTACAAGCGTGTCGGATGTCGAAACAGGTACCAAGCTGTACTCAGAAATCTGATTGTCCTCCATCACCGCGAGGGTGGGTGGGTTGTTGCGAAGAAGTCAACATAGGTGCCCCTTAACTGCTCCGAGGCGGGAGTAGTATCCGTACAAGACCGGGATGGCGAGAGTCAGTGTCAAAGTCGTGATCTCATCCCGCAACCTCTGTCTCAGTGCCTCCACGTCACGCCTTTTAAGGAGCCACTTGATACGAGCCCGGGCCCCAAGGCTGCTCACTGTCATGGCCTCTCCTCCGCAGCCGCGCGCGGCATTGACACAGGCTAGTATTGCGATCTCGACTTCGCCCAAGATGTTATGACAGTCGTTGATGGCACTGAGGATCATGTTGTGGCGCATGGAAGACAGCTGGTAAGCGGTTACTGCCTCAGATGTGACATCCAAGATGGCCCTCAGGCGGAGGATCTCAGCGGACAGCGCGTGGATTTCGCCTGGTGCGCCACGATAGCGTTGGACTTTGGAACCGAGATGGATAATTCGATCGGCGATCTGGGCAAGGGCAATGGCGCTGCTTATGACTGTGAGAGGGTCCATTTTTTTCTTCGTGGACGTGGGCGCGTGTGAGAGATGACGTTGGAACCAGGAAAGCGTGCTAGAATGAGGGGCAGCACTTACCTACCTGGGGGCTGCGGCGCCTATCTATGAAGAAGGCGGGATGGACCGACTTCCATTTCGAGGGGCCAGTCTTGGTTGGCTGGTACCCTTATTTCACAGCCACCACATTTCACTCACCGAGGAATGCTTAGGCTCCGATAGCCACTTCGTATTATCACGCCCAGCACCGCAGCTTGAGTCTTGGGATAACACGACGAGCGAAAAAAAAGACATTCTATAGGGTATAGAGACATCAAAGAGTGTACTTTCCCTAATATTCAATCAGCACGAGTCATTTAATACGCATTGGCGGCGGACAAGCTAGATGATATCTGCTCCAAGATCCGAGCTGTGTCCGGCTTGCCAGCACTATTCAATCGCCGGTTCGATGGCGCCGACGACGACACGAATCTCTTCGCCCGCATTGTCCGAGGCGGCCTCCAGCAATGGCGTGTCTGGGAGGATGACCACCGAGTCGCATTTCTCACTCCCTTCGACAACACCCCCGGCTTCACCGTCCTCGTCCCGCGCAAGCACCTCTCAAGCAACATCTTCTCCATCGAAGGGGAGCCCTTTTCCGCCTTGACGGTGGCGGCTCTCCGTGTCGCTCAGGTCCTCAAAACGTGTTTCGGAACGAGCCGGTGCGGCATGGTCTTTGAGCGGTTCAAAATCGATTACGCACATGTCAAGCTCATCCCCATACACGACGGCGGAGAAGAGGCCACGAATGGTACGGTCAGGGCAGTCGCACCGTTTCAGGGGAAATATCAAGGTTATGTGACCTCACTTGATGGGCCGTTGTGCGAGGACTTTGAATCTCTCGCGCGCGCGGCGCTGGACATGCGCTAGATGTTCCCCGTCAACAACGGCAGTACCCCGTATTAGTGTTGAGGATGCGCTAAACCTCGTTCATAGATTTTCTGCGTTATGGAAGAATACAATAAATCCCATGAGAACACATGAGAACTCATTCAAGAGAGTTGACAAGAATGCTCTGATCTTATTGCTTGCTAGGGACCTATCTCATGTCGCTAGCACTTAGGTCTAGGCCAGCCCCCGAGGCCAAGGACTTCCATCTGTTTGCCAGGCACATCAATTGCGGCCTTTGATGAGGGTGGATCACTCGGAACACGTCACCGTCCTGGCGTTGTAGCTCATCAGGGTCGGCACCACTGGGGCGACCGGGTAATGCACCTGCAAACACTTCTTGTTCTTGATGGCCGACTTGACGTTCTTCTTCAGGTCCGAGTACACGAGTAGCCCGATGAAAGTGCAAGCCACCCTTGCCGGGGCCAGCGGAATTGCGCTGCAGAGCGCCGCCAGCGAAGCTGCGTTGCTCTCGTTGTCCATCTTGACGTTGATCCTGTTCGTCTCGGTCCAGGTGAAGCGGATCTTGTAGATGGGCTTGATGCCGTCCAGGCCGAGGCTCACGTGGGGGTCGGCCATGACGGGGAAGACGGCGCCCGCCGTGTCCACGTACTGGACGATATCGCTCCCGTCGGGAATGGAATAGCCTGTCCGCAGGCGTCGGCCGGTGGCATCTGTGGCCCAAGGGGCCGCCATGCGGCGCTGGAACAGGCTCTTGGCGTCGACGACGTTGAGGCCACCGTCGGAGGCCTGAGTCAGGCGCAGACCGGCACTGAACAGAACCGAGAACCGCGCGCTCGACTGTCCCTTGTTCAGCACGGCGAAGACGGATACGGACGAGTTCTGGCCCATCTGGACGAATGTATCGACAGCCCCTCCTGACACGCTCCTAGCCCTGACCACGTTCAGGCCACTGGCTGGATCTAATGGGTGGGTTGATGTTGACCGCGGCGCCGGCTTCGCCGCTTGGCCTGATGATGCTGACACCGGCGACGGCGACCTCTGACACGATGAGTACTACTGCTGCGTACATGGATGCGACTTTCTTGTGACTTGTTGGGCGTTTTTGAGCTAACCAATGCTGCTGTTGCTCAGTGGAAACCCCCCAAGTATTGCAGATTTTGATACAGACAAGAACAAAAACCCGAGTCCTCAACTCGCAGCAGATGCCAAAGTTATATAATTACCTAAGATTCATCTATATAATACGGCAAAGCAAAATGTTCTAAACCTACTGCTTTGTCCAGGAGCTGAATCCAGCGTTGCCCCATTTAGATGCGTACACGGTCACACCCTGCCAACCCCGCCGGCTACTAATACCTGAAGCTATAGCAGCATTGCCCAGTCGGTTCACAACCAAATTACAGCTCTTTAGTATCAACTTTGGGGATTATCCGCCGGCGAGCCTTTGCGCCGACCTTGGACAATGCATGCACTGCTTATTTCTGCTGTTCTTTTATCAGGCTTCGTCTCCAATGCTTTGAGCAAGAATAGTCATTTTATCTGGCGGTATGTTTGGAAACGACTCCTGTGGTGCATGGGGACACGGGTCAAATTAGGACAGCGGCCTGCATCGGTGAGGACATGCGGCAAGTTACACCCCCTTCGGCGTGCGATAAAGAGGTCACACTGCTTCCATTGATGTTTCATGGTGTCGGGTGCATGGGGTCGACAAACTCAAATCACTAACAGCCTAGTTTTTGTCACTTTCATTGATCCTAAATGTTCTCTCAGAGTCTGTCACATAAAAACTGCAAGTGCCAAATAAGTTTGCCATCGTCTGAAACTGGAAATATCCTCCGAGTCGGGCACATCACCCCTCGCCGTTTTCTTTAAGGTAAGTTGTAAAATCGTTGCTCATTACTGCCTAGGTAATTGGTCGCAGTTGCGAAATTCTTTAACAGGTCAGGTTTATGGAAGTGGGTAGGTACCCACGTAGTAAGAATAAAACTAAATTCACAAGGGATTAAGACTGAGTGCTAATAGAGCCATAGAAAGTAGGGTCTTATTAATCTTGAGAGCTCCTTATATACTAAACTTGGTTCAAGTACTGCGATATCCCAATAGAGAATGGGACTTTGAGAGTGCGGGGGGGTTAAGATTGTTGGTGAGGGAACCTTCCGGCTTTAGTGGAATTTTTGAAGCTGGTGAGAGTTGTGGTTCGCAATGAGCGGAAGTCAGATGAGTGAGCTGGCCGTCGTGGATGTACCGAGTTCCAGATCAAAATCCAGCTGAAAATAAACCCATTGGACGCTAAAGGCAAGGCAATCGTGAGAGGCGACACGTGGTGGGGTTTTGACAGTGGATTACAAATGCGAGAGGTCAAAGCTGCAATTGATGACGCAACCCTTGTTGGTACCTACCACCTGCCTAACAGCTCCCCGATTTATACCTGGCTTGGCCCGGTTGCAGCTTCCTTCCCATGCTCCAACAGAAATAGAAACTCCCTAATCAAGAAGGACCTATCATTTAGCTCACGCTGCAACCTGGAAGTTACCCACCTTCAATCAATCCAGCACAAACCACCAGAATGTCGTTCGCAAGAGTCGGCGTCGTGACAGGGGCGAACAAAGGCATCGGCTATGCAATTGGTAAGTTGCCAGCGCCCTTCACAAAAACTCAGGATTAACCTCATCATGTCCAGTCCGCCAACTGGCACTTCAATACCCCAAATCCCCGCTCAACACCGGGCCCCTTCTCATCTACCTCACCGCCCGCGACGCCTCTCGCGGCGAAGCAGCCATCACCAAACTCACCACTGAGGACCCCGCCCTCCGCGAAGCCAAGGCACTGCAATCCGAAGGCGGACTGAGCTCGATCAAGTTCCACCCCCTCAACATCTCAGACTCGTCGAGCATCGCCTCCTTCGCCGCCTTCCTCGGCGAGACGCACCCAGATGGCATCGACTTCGTCATCAACAACGCTGGCATGGCCATGGACGGCTTCGACCTCAACGTCGTCAAAACGACGCTCAGATGCAACTACCACGGCACGCTCGAGGCCACGCGCGCTTTCATTCCGCTGCTGCTGCAGAAGGACAAAGGGGGGCGTCTCGTCAACGTGGCCTCAACGGCGGGGTTGCTGAATAAATACTCCCCAGCCATCCGCGAGCAATTTCTTAGCGCCAAATCGGTCGACGACATCACGACGCTGATGGATGAGTTCACGGCGGCGGTGCAGCGCGGCACTGAAAAAGAAGAGGGTTGGCCCAGCGCCGCGTATGCGGTGAGCAAGGCGGGCACCATCGGGGCGACAGTGCAGATTGCCGACGAGTTGAATAAGCAGGGCGACGGGAATCTGCTGGTGAATGCGTGCTGTCCCGGGTGGGTGGTGACGGATATGACCAAGGGGAAGGGGCACAAGACGCCCGACCAAGGCGCGCAGACGCCTGTGATGCTGGCGATTGGGGAGTTTGGGGGGAAGAGTGGTGGGTTTTGGAGGGACGAGAAGAAGCTTGCTTGGGTCGGTTAATGGATGCAAATCTGAGAGAAAGTTCAATCGTCTGGTTTCCGACAGATAATACGAGATAAATAAAGCCTTCGCCTCGAAAATTAGACAATTATGCCAAGAAGTGAGGCCACGAGCTCGGTGGATTTATTGATCAATTGCCTCAATAGTCACCCCCGACATTGTTCTCCGGCCAAGTTTGTATGAGTCCTAGAACCTGAGCGAGGTAGGGGTGAGGCTTAGTGAGCATCGCCCCGAGCCGAGCCCGGTGACTCCAACGATGCGGTGTAATGTGTTTTTATATATCCTTGTCATAATAATTAGTAGAGGAAAGCCATGACCTGACCTTGGCTTAGATAGCCACCGAGGAAGTGTTAGATGAACAATGACTTGGGCGAAGATACTTTATCCCAGCGCTTAGGGAAATGAAATGCCACTTTTCTATGTAAGCAGTGAAAATGGGTATCTAAAGAATGAATAATTAGTGTTATGTGGAATAGGAATCAGGTTGCAGGCGTTTGAACGATGTTTACAAAGAACTGTTTCTCAATTCGGTTTGATTTGATCTGTTACCGATGAAAAGAGCATGATTGGCAGTCTTACCATCCTCGACCAGCCATTTATTGGCGTTACTCCTTCCGTGGCGTGAGGTCATTGTGCCCCGAAATAAGTCATACCCTATGTCCACGGAGGAAAGGGATCTAATCCTAAGGTAGGTGCATCTATCGAGACTTGGAACCCGTATTAACATACATATCCCTCACAAGAGGTACAAATGATTCGTCCTGGTTATTTCCAGAGTTCTGGAGAAGCCATTTAAACTGACCCAATATGCTGTTTAACTCCCCATGACTTATATCCGGGAAATCCCCCATCAAAATGCCTTGTTCGAGCCCACAGAGACATACGTGCTCATGTCCCACATGCCGTCGTCGCTTGGCTGCCCCGTGCCCTTATCCTTCATTGTCTCCGTGCGAGTATTGCGTTCCTGCAGCGACCTCCGAACGTCCAGCCGAACGTCCTCTCTCATGTCGCTCGCCGTCTTCTCCAACTTGAGCCACCAGTCGTGCTCGCCCAACCCGCCGCCCTTCAGCATCAGCCAGTATCTGTAGATGCCCGTCTTGACAGCGAGCCAGGTGGTGAAGACAGTGACGAGGGTTCGCCCAATCGACCAGACGAAACTGGAAAAAGGCAGCAGGACAATACATATGGGAATGGCTACTGTGACGATGGCCCCGATTACGGAGACTGACACTCCGTTGGTGTTAGTGGGGGGCGTCCATGTCTCAAGCTGTGGGCGAGGAACTTACAACCGGCGAAGGGGCGATATTGCTGGTCTTCGCCGAAAGATAAGGAATCGGCCTGCATACTAAAGGTTGATGCGGCGAACCACAGAGGCACCTATTCTTCTGGTTAGTAGCGCAAGAAGGACCGCAGTCAAGGAACGAGTAGGGAAGTAGGGAGCTCGTACAAATAATACCATGGCTGTGGATAGCGGCTCCGTTCTCAAACTCTCTGTGTGTCACGTGTGAGAAACCGACAAGAAGGAGGATGAAGTCTGTATGGGACTGTTTACCTATTGAGACGGCCTCGCAAAGGGGGCGCATATACCGAACGTGAGTCTTCTGTGCAACTTGTTGATCTTGCCAGTACCTAGGCCCAAGTAATAAAGCAGTTAATGAACGCCCTAGTTTCTGTTCTCCACTGGTATCCGATCCTGTTTCCCCGGAGTAAGCTGCGATGAATTCCTGCAAAAGAACTGTCAGTCAGCTCCATCTGCAAAAATGGTTCTTACAAATGTGCTGCTTGATGATCTACATACCTCCATCCACTGAACAGCCTGTTAGCACTCAGTATCTGCCATGTTATGATGGAGGCCTCATACCTTCATGTTGTTCCCAGGAATATGGAAATATTTGAGCTCCTCAGGAGTTCCGTAGTCGGGCGATGACTTCTGAATATCTTCGAGAAGACGGCCTACGGGAATCTTTTCGATATTGAACGTTTCTCTTGGGTCCTGATTGGGATTGGGCTCGAGCACCGGTGCCGAGGGTCAGCCGCACCTTTGTTAGCGGTCGACCTTTTATCCTTATTGGGAGGACGGTCGTCAGGGGGGGGAGTAGCCGGTTCTGTCTCGTATGTGATTATGTTGCATCCACAAGATCAGAAGGAGATATTCTCCTGCGCATATCCTCAATCTCCACTGCCACAGATGGTGGTCCCAGCGGCTGAATTATCAGCGAGTCCTCGGCGGCCGCGAGGCCTGCCTGCCTGTGTTTTCTTACCAACGCAATGCCTCGCTTATACTGGTTGGAATTCCTCCAGCTCATCATGCTCTGTTGGAGTGCGATGATGGATGCCTGTTCGTTTGCGTCCTTCTGCATCTGAGATAAAAGGCTCAGGTTTCTCCTAACTTCCGTCGTCACGCTGCTTCGCAACGAGTCAGGGAGAGATGCGAGGTATGCGTCGCGCTCATCGAACCGAAGACAGCCGAGACAGTGCTGGACCGGGTCGCTTTGGCTCGTGAGGTGCTGTACTCGAACACGCCCGCGGCTCCGAATCATCGCCGAAGTATGCGCCGGTCTCTGGCTCCGTTCTTGTGGAACTGGCGACGCTGGGAATGGGCGATGGCGAAGCCGGCATGCCATCCGATCCTTGCGTCTCGCCAAACACCGCAGTGATAGTATGCAGCGAGACTTTGGAGGGCGAGCTAGCGTTGTTGAGAACGTCATTCGAGGTGGGCAGAGTGACAGACGCGCAACCAAGGCAATCTTTCATATCCCTGAATGCGTCTTGAATCGGAATCACGTGGATGTCGCCGAGAGGGTCAGACGCAACAACATGTCCCAAGACCTCTAGGCTGACTGGATCCACCACCCAGGCCCCAGAGTCACCGTCTACGACTGCTGCACGGTGTTGTTAGGTTACCAGGAAAGCACCCATCGACGTGAGGCTGCGGAAGTAGCATGTTTGAGCGATCGACACTTACTTAAATCGTACTTGAGGGTCAGAAGCAGCGTCTTGAGAAATGCCCTTCCGGGATCGATGAGAAGCCGTGATAGTCCGTCAGTGAGCGAACCCTGCCCCAACGGTTTGGAGGCTGCGAGCATAACCACATCTCGGGGGCGTTGGAAACCGGAATCCGTTCCACCCAACGGCATAATCAGATCGCCCTCGGACTCGTCGGGTCGTATTTGTGCTGGGAGCAGGTTCCTCTTCATCCCATCAAATCCGCCGAGCAACGCCCAGTCGTAAAAGCATCCCCCAGGGGATGCAGAGTCCACCTGTGGCATGAGGACCGATGTAGTTGTTTGATGGCATTCAGTGAAGTCCCATGGACCAGTCCTCTCTTTGGAGTGGTCGACTGGACTTGCACCTGCGCCTTCGCCTTCGTCGTCGTCGTCGTCGTCTTCGGAGGAATCGGAACCGGCATCATCCGAATCGGCACCCTGGGCGTGAAAGGTCTTGTCGTCGTCCACCCACCTGTCAAACAAATGGCCTGCTGTCATGCCTAGGAGCCGAAAACTAGACTCGCCCGTCGAGACCTTAACGATTCCGCCAAAGGTTGCGCATAGTGGCCGCGGATTGGCCTCGCTCGCGAGTCGAAGCGGCGCGCCGCACAGTGTCTCGGCACCATGGCCACCCACCTTGAGACGTGGAGTTGGCATCTGGACCTCAGCACGTATCTCGCGCAGCCTCGGACGCGGGGGGGTTCCCACGATGTAGACCTCGAAAGCCGGGAAATCATCACCTGGCGGGCGGCAAAGGGCTTTGGCGAGAGGTTTCTTAAAAAACTTACATGCCCTCTTGGCCCGCTCTTCACAGCAGAATATGACAAGGGAAGGGTTGGCATCCTGCGGGGAGGTGCCGAGCTAGACGAGCCTTATCGACATGGTGCGAAATCGCTCGCGTGCTCTCTGCATGTGTTTCAGCAGCGGCTCCTCCACTCTGTTGACGACGTCGTTGTATCTCTGCTTGAGCGAAACTTCGGGTTCAAAGTCGAAGGCGAGGAGGTCTTGCGACGAGGGAAACATGACATGCAGGGGTTTGGCGGCCACGGGAATGGGCGGTTCCTCTTTGGCTTCGGTGCTAGGTGCTTTGCTGGAGACGCTATCGATAGTGACACTACAGCTTGCTTGAGATTGTGGCATTGTGTTTTGGGCCCTGGGGCTTGGCGGTGCCCGAAGGGCTTCTCGCCACATAAAATGGGATCCGCTGGGCTTCTCCGTCAATACGGCGGCCCCGTTTTGCGTTGTAAGCTCCATGGTGAGCGACATAAGGAGGAGACAGCGGCCCGCGGCTTGAGATGTGTTGGAAGTGGAATGAAATCTGGGAGAGAATTGGTAGAAATATTCGAGACATCCACTAGATTGGGCATGGAAATGCGGTGAGGGTAATTGGTGCCCAGTGATTGGGGTGTGTCGGGCGGGTGTGCTGTGCACTGCGCCTGCCTGCATCGTGGATTGCATTGTGCACTGCCACCACTCTTTTCGTGGCCTGCATTGCTTTGGGCAGACACTCATCGAGGCGTACCTGCCGATTTCCGACTTCACGTGGGGTCAGCTCTGAGCCTGACTCTTTTCTCTCTTTCTCCCTTCCTCTTTCTCTATCTTTATCGCCCTCCCTCTTTATCTCTCTCGGTCACATTGCGAGACATGCTTGGTCTTCTACCTAACTTCCAGCGCGCAGAAATACCACCAAGATGTCAAGTAATGCATTTCCCCTGAGCAGCCCCGGGGATAAAGAGTTTCAAGCTCTTTGCGCTACGCTCTGGGGTTGGCGAATCTGCGACAGCTGCACCAAAACCCCCTTAAAGCCTTGCCGTCAATCACATTGCCCCTGGCAGAGGGCCTGCAGACTCAAGGGATTCTTCGAGTACTACAGCTCCCTGACGTCATTCTATGTCCCAGAGTCGCTTTTTTCAACCAAACCGGTCTTGTCTTGTCATGGCGACGTACTGTCCATCGTGAAGCTGATCCGGGACCACCACGGCGAGTCGCGAGAATCTCTCGTCACATCATTAGGGGATTTGGCAGCCGTATCGGCATCTGTCGACGAAAAGAACAAGGCTTTTGATATGGGTGTCCGAGTCACCCTTATGGTCAACTGCTCCGGCGACTACGCGACCCGGGGGCTGCTCGAGCTTGGTACGAAGCCGGTGCAGTGGGGTGCAACCATGTCGCGAGATGACTTTATAAGCGCGACATTCCCCCAGACGGCCTATCCGACTCTCGACGGCAGAGGTTCCTCTCCGCGGTCGCGGTACATTCTAGACGCAATCAGAGCGACGAGGCTGCGAAAGGTAGCCGGGATTCGCTTCTGTCCGACGGATGACCTTGGCAATCATCTCCGGCTGGACTACAAGACGGGGCTGGTATACATCTATCACCACACGGCTGTCCTGAAAGAGCATCTAATGTCTTCGGCGTCGGAGCGCGAATCGGGCACCCTGCGCAGGTATGTCGGCAGCTCGTCGAAAACAACAACAACTATACCAGAGACACTAAATTGTAGACACAGTCCCGAGCTCATTCCGCGACAGCTCACCCTCGAAGTGCTTGGCTCGATTCAAAACGTCCTCTTCCCTTCGGACCCTCAGTCCCAGACTTTGCTTCGGTCCCTCGTAAAAAAAACAAGGCTTTAGTGAGGACTGTCTCAGGTACGAATCCTCGACGTATCGCTTGCCGGGCGAGGCGAGCACCCAGTATTCATATCTTGGAACGAGACTGCTGGATCTATACGAAGAAGCCACCCACCCGACGCCGCGCGGGCTGCTGGAGAGGTGGTTGGAGCCCAGGAGCGGGGCTCGGTACGTTATGATGGCCACTTTGGCCGGTGTAGCTATTGCTATCACTTTAGGAGTTCTCGGTCTGGCTGTCCAGATTGTTCAGAGTTGGATGACATACGAGCAGCTGAAGCTGGCGCGGGAGGCGGCCATGTCCGGGAGGGGGTAGAGAGACCGTTAGTGCGAACCAGAGGGATCATGACCATTCATAGTATAACCAAGATAGCCCTGCTTCTTGTCTGTCTGGCACAGCGACAGCAACAAGTTCCAGCTCAGCCGCATCTTCATCGCGGATGACGATTACCGAACCCTGGTCCACGCTAATCCCGGCCACATATGATCCATCCTCGCTCTCCGGGACAGCGGCCCTGCTCTTATGTGACTTGGCATGCTATTACTTGATCCACAACTCCTATTCGTCTAGCTACCCGACATTATGCCGGACCAAGACCGAGGAGGAATCTGTATGGGCTTCCTGTGCGAGCCAAGCGGCCCTGATCATGTCTTCGTCGAGACGGGGTGGGGCCTCCGAAAACGGACGCGGGACACGGCCCGGGATACGTCGTCCGTGTCTCTGAGTGGTGGGCCTCGGCATTGTGTTACCAGGGACCCCACATCGTGGTCGCGTCCTCTCAAGAAGCTGACTACTATTATAAGACACATAGCAACTCTGACCCTAGAATAGTCTAGACTGGTGGCTTGTTTCCGTCCAGTCACCCTCGGTTTCCGCCCGCAGGCTTTCCCCCCTTTTTTCCCCACTCAGTCTTCCAAAATGTATCCCCACCACGCCGAGTCGATTGAAATCATTACGAAGCACTTCGAGGCCGACCCCAAAGTCCAGGCCCTCCTCCTGACCGGCTCCATCGCCCATGGCTTCCAGACGGCCGAGTCCGACGTCGACGTGCTCATCGTCCTCTCCAACGAAGAGTACCAAAAGCACGCCGACACGGGCAACCTGACGGCCGTCCTGCGCGACCTCTGCACCTACGAGGGCGGCTACGTCGACGCCAAGTACACCAGCCTAGCGTTCATCAAGCAAGTCGCCGCGCAGGGCAGCGAGCCCGCGCGTTGGGCCTTTGACGGCGCCGTAATCCTCTTCAACCGCATGCCCGGGGACCCCGCGGCGCTTCAGGACGCCATCGCCGCGACTGTCGTGTACCCACTACCCGACAAGCACGAGCGGCTGCGGCGCTTCCGCGCGCAGCTCGAGATCTGGCGGTGGTACACGAGCGAGGCACTCAAGAAAAAGAACATGTACCTACTGCACACGGCCGTCGGCAAGCTGATCCTCTTCGGCGGGCGCCTGATCCTCGCGCACAACAAGATGCTGTACCCGTACCACAAGTGGTACCTGCGCGTGCTGCGGGACGCGCCCGACCAGCCCGCGGGGCTAATGGCGTGCATTGATGATCTGGCGTCGGAGCCGACGATGGACAAGGTCGAGGCGTTTTACAACCTCGTCAAGGAGTTCAAGGAGTGGCCCGTTGGACCGCATCGTTTTGGGGCCACGTTCATGGTAGATAGCGAGTTGAACTGGCTGCATGTCCAGACTCCCGTCGAAGATATTTGACCCATCAATTTTAATAGTAATTAAAAGAGAGATGGATGGCATTGTCGCGTTTGATCGGCCAACCAACCTTCAAGTTGTTTGGCTTGGGTGTTGTGGACTTGGAGGATTAATTAGGTGCACTGTGGGAGACTTAAACTGGAAATCATTTAGTTCTTTGAAGTGCCTAGGTTTTCTTTTTTCCCTGTGGAAAGGAGGATTCTTAGGGCGCTGTGTTACTTAGCTGTGTGTTACCCTCTTCGTTCTCCATTTGTCCCAGAACAACATTTGGCTCAATTCCAGGCATGTTGAGATCCCAAAAGGGCAACGACATCCATCATTGTTGCAAATTCCGCAAGATTTAAAGTGAGTTAGCAGGTATAAGAAGGTTGCGCCAAAAATATAAATGAGCACTCACTCTTTGGACGTCGAGGGTGGTGTTCAAGTTCAGGTGCTGAACAAATCGAAGAGAAAAATGGTGTCAACGTTCCAAGGTTTCGAGAGATTAGGTGGTGGGGCGTTGTCACAATGCTGGGATTGTTGGAGCCTTTTTGTCCCTGAAGGACTGATTTGTGAGAAGGGCAACTAAAAAGGCTCTTAAAACTAGGTTTCCCCAAAGTTCATCTCAGACTTGGAATAGGTTATCTCGCAACTGGGCGCCAGCTCATCCCCATACAATTAAACGTTCTTGGTCGCAGAATAGCTTACCTACCTACGTAACGCCCTTGAACTTGAATGTGTGCGCCCCCAACCTCCCGAACTTTTCCCCTTTTGCAGAGTCTCTCGAATTCTTTCTCTTTACTCGCCACTGAACATTCGCCAAGGACAATATCCATTCATTTCCAACCCATCAACCATGGAGCCTGAAGCTACGAAATTATTACTGGCACCAACGCCCCATTCGAAGGAAATACCGTCGCCATCGCCATTCGAGTTCCTCTAGTTGCCAGGTGAAATCCGCAACATGATTTATCGGCTTCTACTGGTACAATACTACTTGATAGATGGAAAGGAGATTTTGATAGCGCACAACCGGCCATGGTGGAGTTGGGTAGGTATTTCTTCAACTTCGTGGTGCCGCGGGTCAGAATGCGGGGGTAATACCGGCTGTCAATAGGCATTCTTCGCACCTGTCGTCAAATTCTTGCAGAGGCGCGTCCGATTTTCTACGCCGAGAACACCTGGCGGTTATACGTCTACAACGTACCTGCTCGAGACCAATGGCGCATCAACAACTTCCTTTCTTATAAAAGCTGGTCTGACCCAGTGGACCCCCTCCCGGAAATGTACGCCAATACTGGAGAGATACGCAGAGCTCGTCCAAATCTGCAAGGGTAGGCTCCACAATGCTCGCTTCACAATGGAAAGCAGTGATGCCGAGGAATTCGAGAAGTTGAAGCAATAGGTGGTCAATTCGGGATTTTTCGTTGCTTGTTCTAAGTTAAATTAATCTATATTTTCCGCCCCCTAAATCCTCCCATCCTGGATGGGTATCAACCCTAACCCTTCCCGGATTGGCTGGTGTGTCCAAAGTGGAGGTGCTGTTATGAAGAAGTTGACGGTGTACATGGAGAGAATGAAGGAAGAGATGTACAAACAGGATCCCAATGATGAGGCTAGCGGGAAAGAAGTTGAGGAGAGTAATAGTACTGAGCAGCCATAAGAGCTGGACATGGAGAAGACTTTCGCGTATTCGTGTACTTGGGGGTCTAGGGTTGTGGTTGGTATTCCGCAGAGGTCAACTCGCTGGGTTTTAGTCTCTTTCAAATTAGTGTAGTCGATTCAATATTCAATATTCACGCTTCTTCTACAGCCAACACATCAATTATATCTCTCATCGCCCTCGCTAACAAATACTTAAGCTCCCACAGCGGAAATTCTTCGTTGATGGAGGGCTCTTTTGAGAACAGAGATCCAAGTCCAGTGCATTCCAAGCTTCAGCCCAGTCACCCACCAATCTATAGTATAACTTCATGCCGTTACTGACCACAAATAACACAGGTGGAAGGAAATAAATAGAAAAGACCATATTGACTCGCTCATCATAAATATCGAGATAAATATGCTAAAGTCTTCAATAGAATAGATAGGATCTGGTGGTCCAAGACCATCCAATGTCAAAGAGAGAGGGAACAGGCTCGTGACAAGGCTGAAGAGACTGGACGCGATGACCCCAAAAATAGCGACATGGCAGATACGGACCTTTCCGAAAAGAAGCCTGCCGAAAGAATCTCGAGCCTTCGTAAAGTTCCTATGGCGAGAAGAACTGGCAACCACAGCACGGGGCTAACGAAGGTTACGACACAGAATCTGTTAATGTCTGTTAGGTCCTAATACGAGTAAGTTACGCAGCTTTATGAAGATCACACACCCTGTTCCCGCTAGTGCCGCGGTTGACGCCTACGTATGCGCAGTTCTCGCTATAAACTGACCAGCGCAGCAGAGCAGTTCGACGACCCCCCACGAGAGGTGCAGGCGACCCTCACCGACTACCAGAGGCGGTGGCTGATCCAGAACAAGACCTCGACCAAGATTCTGCAGTGTCTATTTGCGTGGACCGTCGTCTGCCTGGGCATTGGATTCGTGTTTGGTGACAGGAATATGGGCATGGTCCTGCCGTTCCCGCCGACCAGCGTTGGGGCTATGATTCGATTGCTTGAGGGGTCCAAGATCCTTGGTGGTGGGCAACCTGTCTTCACGGATGACGAGTCTTCTTCTTGCATTCGTCGGGAGCAAGGACAAGAAGTGGGAGTAGGAGGAGGAGGAGGAGAAGGGGGTGATGTCAAGGAGGAGCGGCAAGGCAACGTCAACAAAAGTAATGGCTGCGCACTGGGGAGAAGTGGTGGTGGTGGCATCATACCTAGAGGGGCTGAGAATCTAAGCGATATAGAGCTGAGGAGGATATTCATCGTGCCTGGGAGGGTGTACTGCCTCAAGGTGTGGGACTTGACGCCAAGAGGTGGAGATAAGGATATTGGCACTGCTGGTCCAAGAGAAAGTATCAACAACAGCAGCTATAGGATTGACTTTGAAGATGCAAGGGATTAATATCTCATGCTGGCTGAAAGGGGGACCAAGGTCTATACCAAACTGAGTTCTGTTCGAGCTTCTTGGAATGATGTGCAAATCCCTTCTTCAACGCCACAATGGTCCCGGAGTTTACGTCGTCAAGTCTTGGGACAGGAAATAAGATATGGTCTCTTATTCTATCTCTTTACTACCGACTATCTCCAGATACGTATTACCTCCATTTCATGTAATTAGCGACGATGATTCAGCGTGAAACCGATGACCGGGGGACCGGGTTGGATGCATCACCGTATCTCTCATACCTAGTGTAGTGTTGAAAGGGAGAGGAAACGACATCCTGCCGTCCCCATGGCGGTCCTCGTACCGTTTACCGGGCCAACACTCCATGTCCATGTAATCAATCCTGGGTTGCAAGCGGGTTTTGCAACGTTGATGAGCGCCACCCCCGCCTAGCCTCCAGTCAGACTAAAGGGGGGAATTTCAGCATGATTCCCCCAAGTGGGATTGACGGCGCATGCGGCGGCACAGGTTTCTTCTTGTCCTCCATGATCTCGTCGGTAATAGCCTTGTCCCAAAGCTTGGTGCGAAATTCGTCCCATTCTATAGTAGTAGTATTGTTTCCCTCGTCGTGCGGCGGCGCGTCCAACATCTCAAGCCAATGTGAATACTCGTTTGGATAGGTGGTCGCGATGCCCTTTAGGCCCCAGAGAACGCAGAGCTTGGGATCCAGCTTGACACCGGCGCCCTCGATGCCATCGGCAAGGACCTGCAAGCGGTTGTTGAACTCGTGGAGGGTCGCAAAGTTCTTTCGGTCGATGCTGGCAAGTTCGTCGAGGAGGCGGATCAGTGTACGGCCGGTCAGCTTCGGGATGCAATTTTTGATGATCTGGTAGGCGACGTAGGGGTCGTCCTGCTTGATTTGGTTCCATCCATGGGCCCTGAGCTTGTGCATCACGCCGGGCTTTTTGAGGGAGGCGGCGATGAGCCGAAAGACCTTGGCACGGTCGGCCTGCCACTTCATGTTCTCGTCGTACTCCCTCGGCTCCTTCCCTTTGGCTTGGATATACTCAGCAAGGCCCTGAGCTCGCAGGATGCGGTAGAGCGTTGTGTTCCATTCCTTGAAGTTCTCCCAGCCATTGAGAATCGGGAGGGATTCGTCAACGATGTTCATTGTCGGCTGTCGTGTTTTGTGCTCGCTCGCAAGGTGGTAGTGGGAGGTGCGTTTTTGGGTGGGGAGGTTCGTTCAGAGAAGGATAGCGCGTGCGAAGGTTTCCTGGTTCGATCGGAATGCGAATTAGTAAAAGCAGTAAGAATGCCATGCATTCAACATACCAGAGATACCAGTAGCTGAGCGCAATGCGTCGGCCTGCCCTGTGTTCTCTTCCTAGCTTCCGCCGGTTGAAACAAAAACGTTGTGTGTTCAGGGAGCCAAGTTACAAGCAGAAAATGTGGGCGGGTTCAAATTTTTATCAGACTCGTAATCATTCACCATCCTAGCTCCGTTGCCCTACCTGTATATCTAGGGTAATAATGGCAAACAGGATATACTGAAAGGCCTGGCAACTGGAGATCAGACCGAACTCAGAATCAACTCACCTCGCTCATAGCAACCGTTTAGCTTTTGATCAGCTCCAGGGACGGTACTGCGAATAATTACACCGAGAAACAGACTGATAAGATGTAAAGTATGGGCAAGTTTGAGGTGGGTAGTGGACCATAAATTATGAGATTAGGATACGTAGTTTAGTAATTCCTTATTACTATTTAGGGCGGGCGAAGGCAAACGCGACCAGCACGCGCCTGATGGCAAGCGGTAGACATACCAGTTACGGTTGAACCCCAGCACCAGAAACCAGCACGGGAACCCATAGATCCCGAGCTGTTTGCATCCGACTTTGCCGCTAGCAGCAAGGACAAATCCAGCAGTAGGAGGGCCTAGAGGCGTTGCTGGCAAAGGAAACGGATACTCGTGGTTGGGGTTGCTGGCGCATGGACGGTATTGTGCGGGTTGCGACGCGTAATAAGGAGGGGGACAATGGAGTCATGGTTTAGTAGGGGAAATGGAGCGGGGATCCATTTAATATTTTCGTCGCATGGAATTTAGCGTCCATTGGCAGAATTAGTTCTGCACGATCCGGGAACACAATTTGCAATACAGCAGGGAAGTTACTTAATTATGAGTAGTTTTCATGGTAACTTTCATATCAACAGCGCTAATTAATTGCTGGGTCGTTTGTGAAAGTCGACATTTATGCAGAGATTCCCACTTAAATATTCGAATTGGAATTTATGAATAGAGTTATTTATGCCTACTCCAAGACGATTAAACTGGCCATGTTGGAAACATGTAATAGGTGCATCTCAGCCAGAGCTTTAGACGCCTCGCGAGGCGCCTGTGAGAGCACAGCAGGATCTGTTGTGCTAACCCGCCCTACGACCCCCGCGCCTACGCCTCTCAACCACTCACAAGGCGCTTAGTTGCGACCCGAGCAAGAGATTGGGTGCCAAGTCGTCTTGGCTTGGCGCTGAGCCACGGAGGTAGCCGCCGACCAAATAAGGGGCCCGATTACATGGTTCGCGGCGCATACGCTGCCGACATTGCTCCTGTTTCATATTTTACTCATAGTCCGTACATGTACAAAGTCTTCCAAGGAGCCTGTTCTCGAGCTCACCTCCAACTTGGTATGTTTTGGCCGTCAGTATTTTACCATGACAGCGAACAATTATTTTCCCCATGGACTTCGTGTCACTCTCACCGTCACGCTCGTGATCATCATATACGCCAGCCCCGCACTCGCCTTTGACATTGGGGAATGGCTCAACAACCCAGGCTACGAGGGAGGCGGCACCATTAAAGAGCAAATACACTGCTATGCCCTCCCTTTTGGCGCCATCGGCTTCGCCAGCCACGCACTCACCTACCTGACCGTCCTCTGTCTGGCCACAGGCCGCAGTTCGTGGTGGCCAAAGCGAAAGCTCACTGGCTGCGGCATCAACTTGGCCTTTGGCACCACCGGCCTGTGCATCACCATCCCGCTCACTATATTGACCATGGTCCGCTGCCGGAGGAGCTGGTCGTTCATCCTCATTGCCGTCTGGAAACTCGTCCTGTCGGTCACGCTGTCATTTATGACCATCCACGCGGCACGACTTATTACTCCGGAAGAGACGAAAACGGCTGAGATTCACGTTTGTGATGTCGATGGTGATGGCTACGACGACAGAGCAGATTTGATGGCGAATGCTGCACCATCCCCTCGCCAACAAAAGGGGAGTCCAAGTCCGAGTCGTGCATCAAGGCGCCAAGATGGGACGAGGAATGGGAGGTCGAGGTCGATTGACCAAGCGCCACCACATTACCCTGAGATGGCTGCCGGTCCATGGTGGCCGTCGCGCCATGATGACACCAGGGGGAGACGGTCGACTGACCACCAAAGTCACCGAGAAGGGACTCTGAGCCTGTATTGGCGTGACGATGGCGCGTGGGAGAGAAGTTCTGCAGATTTATCTGACTCGTCCTCCTTAGCGGACTACTCGACTTATCGAGATGCGTCTAGAAGCCCAGGTCCGCGCCAAGTCGATTCGAGGAGGGGGAGGTCAGCCGACGACGCCCATCACCGAGAGGAGACGGTGGGCTTGAGCCCATGGCGATACAGAGACGGCGCGAGCGAGAGGAGTCAAGCTGGCAGGCGCTATTACTCCACGACAGTGGCGGAATCCAGAATGAGAAATGAGAAAGACACTTTCCACCAAGTCCTGAGGTGGTCTCTGCTCTACATCCCCGGGTGCATCGTCGGCTTCGTGGGCGTCATGAACCTACTATACCACAATTTCGCCGACGTGGAGGGCTTGCGGACCGTGACATATGTCTTCATCTGCGTGCCGGCCGGACTTTTGGTCGTGTCGTGGGTGTGGATGCGATACGTGATGAACAAGGACGCAGGATGGGTCTTCATAACGAGCTTTGGCGTCACTTGGACGCTGATTACCTGTGTTTTGATGTTTACTGTTCTGTTTGCGCTTTATACCGACTTTGTCCTGGCGGCGCTGGCGGACGATTGGGTTGGTGTGCCGTCGTCTGAGAACGCCGTGTTTTACTGGATGTATTTTGCTGCGAAGCGTCTGCCCATGGTGTCTATTTGATGGACGGGGACAATGGTGGTGTTAGATTGGGATAGATTTAGGTTGGAAAAAACGAATTTTTCTTTTGTAGGCAAATTGCCAACTAACCCTTTTCCACCCCAAGGGCTGCCGCAAATTTGATGTAAATTACATGTCAATCAGCGATAATGAGCCTTGTAAATATCACGATGTAGTGAAGATGTGGACTGTCATATTAGGCGGATTAACGTACAAGCAAGGACGACGACGCAGTGCAGTGGGGTCTCTTTCTTGGGGGCGGTTACTACGGATGGATCCAGGACCAAGTTCCAAGTGCCTCTCTGCCTAAATGAGGGGTGCGCTGCTGGGGCCGAGACCTTCTTCAGCTCTGCCAGTTCCAATAGAGAGGGAGAGAAAACAGTAAAACCAGCTTCGCACCACGGCACGCAAGAGACCTTGCCTTAAGTTAACAAAGCTATTAGTTAGCCTAATGCCGAAGGTGGAAAAGGATCGATCCCGGCCCAGAGACAGAAATCATTCACCTTTTTATTTCTCCAAGATTTTGACCAAGATTATTACCTGTGCTTCTGATAGTTTTTTGACAATGCTATGCCGACTGCAGTTGCCGTCATAGTCGTTGGTGATTGCCTACAAAGATGAAACAAACCCAACAATTCGTCGCCCCCTACATTGAGATAAAGCCAACTCGGATCTTCGCAATTATTCGAGGTGCGTTCTTTGTCAATATACCAATTGCAGTTGCAGCGATAGCCATTGGCGATTGCTTACGAAGATAAACCAGCAGGACAGTTCGACGCCCGCCTAAATAAATACTAAAGCCAACTTGAATCTTCAGATCTCTTCGATTCGTTCATTGTACGAGAACTTTCGTAGTTACTTGACTATATTATTATAATGGGCAAGCGTAAGCCTCTAAAACCCACGTCTGAGGATCCTGTCGTGGGGTTGCGAAGACGGCAGATCAAGAGTGGCAGCGACGGCAGCGACGGCAGCGACAGCAACAACTATACCGACAATACAGAACACCAGCCGAAGCGGGCACGGTTGACGCAGGCGATCTTGGGTCTCATCAACAAGACAAAGCCTTCTTCCCCCCCCCCCCCCACAAGAATCCGTAACCGATTTGTGGCACTCAGCAACAATAACAGCCACCACCTCAGCAGAGATATTACGCTTCGCTCATCAGATCATCATGAATTGCGTACTCGAGAAACATCACGCCAAGCCTCGTACAAGCCTTGGGGATATACACAAGCGAATTACCAGATCCCCTGGACCTGGAATTGCTCCCCCCTCCGAATCAAGGTTCAAGTGCTATGTTAGGAATGTTCCGTTGGCCCCAAACGAAGCGACCATAGTCGTCAAAGTCGCTACACATATACTAAATCAGTACGATGATGACGATAATTACCACCAAGTCTTCAACCAAACATTCGAAAGCTTTCCCAAAAAAGTTGGCTTCAACAACATCGGACCTCCTCCTCCGAAACCCGGCTTCCTTGAGGACTAGAGATGTGTGAATACGATTTCTTCCCCGTCAGTGGGCACATCAAGGGATCCGTTCTTCACAAGAACAATCCCCATCCCCCAGTCCACTATTCCCTAGTATTAATTACCGCACTTGGCTGCAGGTTTAAAGTCGCTTAATAACATACCTTCGAGCTGGCCCAAACCGGCAGACAATTTGCAAGGAAACGATATTACTCTGCCAAGCATGCGTATTTCGCCTCATGAAAGCACTCAAATAGTCCGAGCCCCCTTCCCCGATCCCCTTTCCGCTGCCCTCCAATCCAGTCCCTTCCTTTGCATGACCCACAAAGGGGCAACCGTGAGGATGTACAAGACTGCAAGAAGGACAAAACACCAGCCCGTGCCAAGAGAACGAAGCATGAGATCAAGCAAAGCTAGAGCGCCAGCAGCAAGCTCGCATCTAAAGAAGTTGTTTGTTGCTTGGATTGTGGAAGGGCGATCGGGGTGGAAATCCAACAGGAGGGCATTCAATGACTACGCGAGGAGGTTAATTATTGAGGAGGTTAATTATTGGGGATTGGGAAACGCGCTAAAGTCTTGGTAAATGGAATTTCTCACTGTGAAGCTGATTTGGCCTGTAAACCCAATAAAGAACTGCAGAACCAATGGGACAGCGATATGCTAGGCAGGCGAAATCGGTGTCAGCCCACGAAAAGATGGTGCCGATGCATGCAAAGTTGAGGAGGACTCACTGCTTTTGTCTGAAGAGCCCAACCATACCCCGCAACTAAAGGTGCGCAGAGAGCGGCGACGTGTT
The DNA here is from genome assembly GCA_027569635.1 of Lasiosphaeriaceae sp. G1095. Classification (NCBI taxonomy): domain Eukaryota; kingdom Fungi; phylum Ascomycota; class Sordariomycetes; order Sordariales; family Lasiosphaeriaceae; species Lasiosphaeriaceae sp. G1095. The sequence goes on along the minus strand of JAPDFK010000026.1, from coordinate 203,658 downwards.
TACATGTTCGCAGGCGGGCATATTCGATGGGAAAGGCCGAAATATCATCGCCTCTTTTGTAGTCAATGACCATTCCGTGTGATCTGGCGGTTCGTTTGTAATCGAAATCGAGAAGCTTGCCTGTTCCACTTGTCAGCAGAGATATTCAGTCAGGTAGCGGCGTGCCTGCCTTAATTACCACCAAGGTACGAGGCCACAATGCATGCCGCCCCAAAGGGGATGTAAGACAACCCAGCAACCAGCCCAGATACGCCGTATGTTTCAACAAAGATGGTGGACAGAGACGCCTGTAAACACGAATAAAGCGCATAGTTGGTGCCAAAACTCACTACAGCCACGGCAGTGCCTTTCCGTTTAAGTAGCGCCAGGCCGGAGAAGGGGTTGGCAACAACACTCCTCTGTTTGGATTCTGGCTGGGGAATGATGCCCTTGGCACCAAAATCACTTTTCTCAGCCCCCGAAGATTTTGAGTCCCGTTTAGTCTTGGAAACGAGGAGATGCCGTGGCGGGTGGAGAAGAGGCAGGAAAGCCCGGCTGATGAATGAAGGAGGGTGAAGGCTGCCGTTTCCGACCACCCGCCTGTTAGTCTCGGGCATGAAGAGCACCAAGACCAAGAATACCACAGATGAAGCCGTGGACAAGAACCAGAATATGGAATCCCAGTGCCACTTTGCCAAGAGGAGCCCGCCGATCATGGGTGCCACACTTTGGGGAGTATTGACGCTAATGATGGTGAATATTAGCACTCGTGGGCTGAATGACTTGGGAATAAGGGCCGTTTACAATATTGACATGAATCCAATGTAACCCCCCCGGTCAGCTGGAGTGGTTAGGTCGCCGAGGACACCGTATGCAAAGGAAAATGTGCCTGACTTTGGTTAGTTCTTGGAACCATTGCACACTGGGATGCAGACAATGGGGACATCAATGATACCCACCAGATATCGCTGCACTCTGCACCATCCGCAGCGTGATCAGAGCCGCAAAGGACCGCTGCTCAGCCAGTCCAATATTAACTGCGGCATAAGCCCCGAGGGCAAGAAGGAACAGCGGGCGCCGGCCATATCGATCGGCGGCGTTTCCGGCAATGGACGGGAAGATACCCGAGGCAATGAGATACGACGTGACGGTGAGGTTGATCTTCTCGACGCTTACGCCCAGATCGCTGGCCAAAAAGGGGATGGCGGGAAAGTAGATAAAGCTGCTGGCAGTGGAGAACCAGCCTGCCGAGGCAGCAATCACAACGATCCATCTTTTCTGAGTGGACGAGAAGACGGAATACAGTTCATCTGCTGCCGCTTCAATCGCGCTTTCCAGGTCTGTGGGAGCTTCATCGCTCAACGATTGTTGTTCGGGACTCGGAATTGGTGGCTTATCTGACTGTCGTGTTTTTGCGTCATGATCAGTCCGGTTTAACGGGTCGACGGGAGCTGTTTCATCACTCGCACAATGGCTATTAGGAGGAGGATCAGTCGTCATGGGCATCTAAAGATGAGAAAGGATTCTGTGGCAAAGTTTGGATTTGTGGTCAAGAATATGAGACGGGTTTGAAGGATATCAAAGGTTTAGTGTCAAATTTTGCCGCACTCGATATTGTGGGTTCGCTGTGGCTGGGTGTGTTTGAGGTTGAACACTGATGCAGTTGGTTCGATGGATGTTTATTGACAGGAATGCGACCCAGTAGAGCGGCCAGGCCATACTCGCTTACAGGGGTGAATTCCTGCCCAAAAGAAAACAAAACTCCCATAGTGGGCCGATCAGCTTCACACTGCCACCAGGTTGGCGTGCTTTGCCGCCCTAGCCATGCCCATTACGGGTCCATTCACAACAGCAAATTCGAAGGCGGCGGTGTCTCAAGTTTCTTGTTCCCTGTTCTGTTGGAGGCGCCAACATCGAATGCTCGACACCCATGTTGCCGTATGTTGTGATAAACCACAATATTTTCACAGTTTCAATCTCGTGTCCTCCCAACAGCTCGCGTCTATTCTTCCATGCCACATTATGACTAATTTGTCGACTCTGGACCTAGCAATTATCGCGAGTTAGTAAGCCCACCGCCTACTCTAACAATTTCATAGTTTTCTACTGACACGTTCATTCGATCAATAGAGCTGCCAGATGAGGGAGAAGTTCTCTCGACGGCTCAACATGGCGACACGAATGTATGCGCCCGTCCCTTGAAAAGTGGAGGAAAACGAGAAAATAACAAACCTATTTTGATCTCTGACTAGCGTTCATCATTCAGTGGTCGACCGGGCATCGAGTAAACGTCAAAGTTGGTGACGAGGTGAGGAGCTATTTTCTCAAAGTGAGTCGAGTCTGTTGTCTCGCGTCCTGCTCTTCACTCACGCAGCCCCATTCGCTCCAAGATCATCGACGTCAAAGAGTTTCTGGGGGCAGCCCGAGGAGAATATGAAGGGCAAAAGGCGTTGGCAGCCGTCATACCCGACCATGTAATTGCGCCAATTGCCTGGGGATACTTTGCCGCAGATTGTACCAGGACCTGGTACCTCACGCACTTCCGAGAGCTTCAACCCATCTCGCTCAGTCCACCTCCATTGGGTCTCCTTTTATCCATCGTGCGGAAGCTGCACCACGAGTCCGTGTCCCCGACTGGCCTGTTTGGGTTCCACGTGACGCCCTACTACGGCGCTCCGCCCATGGTGGTCGATTGGAGTAATAACTGGGAAGAGTTCTGGACACGCGACTTCCGCGCCAGCCTGGCATATGCACAGCGCGTCCATGGGCACAGTGCCGAACTGCAGACGTTGACTGACGAGTTCACCGACAAGGTGGTGCCCAGGCTGCTTCGGCCGCTTCAAACCGGTGGGCGTACTATCAAGCCTAGCCTGTGCCATGGCGATCTCTGGGATGGCAATATCCAGATTGATGTCCAGTCGGGCGAACCTGTTATATTTGACCCTTGCCCATTCTACGGACATAGTGAGATGGACTTGCAGTGTATGAGAAGGAGCAGGTATACCGTTGGCATAGAATTTGTCAAGATGTATGGGCAAGCGGCGGCCTCTGAGCCCGTGGAAGACTTTGACGATCGCAACGCGCTGTACGCAATGTAAGACAACAATTGTTTCCCACCGGGCCACGCCAAGAGGAGATGCTGACTTGAATGTAGCCGAAACGACATCATGACGGTGGGCATGTATCCAAAAAGGCTTGGTTGTTTGGTTGAGTGAGTCAAGGACCCGTAACGGCAGTCAATTATACAGTTAAACTGACAAATTGCAGTGCCAAGCAAGAAATGCAGCGCCTCATTGCCAAACACCCTGAAGGACTGGCTGGTTTCAAGGGCGACTTAACTCCAACTACCCCGTCCTGCAAGAAAAGCTAAACTTAAGATGGATCCTGGTATTTATTTCCAGGAAATTTTGGGTTTCTCTGGACTCCTCGAATGCGAGACAGTCACAATCCAACGTTAATTAATTCTGCTCGTAACCAGAAGGCTTAAAGGTTCACGCCTGAATCAGATTAAAATAACGCCACCATTTAAGGCCGCCGTGCGACTCACTGGCACCAAGTCTGAGCCAAAATCCAATTGACTCCTCTTGTTTTCCCCACAACCTTCGAGTGTGGAGGCTTTGTTTTGATATGAGTGTCGAGGAAATTACCAGGGTGAGTCGAAACCTGATTTGGAGTTTCAGAGAACCACGGATTCGATGAAGCAGCATCACTGCTTTGCACATATGTGCATAAACTAGGAGCCAGGTTAGCATGAAATGCGCCATTCTTTCCCCTCCGATAAGTTGAGTCATTGGATATTAGGTTATGGCTACTTGATATAAAGATCACGTACGCTCCCTCATAGTTATCGTCCCCTCTCTTCAAGTTGACAACTCTCCCTCCTACCTTTCCCACCACATAACCCAACATACATCGTCACAATGCCCGTCACTGTCAAAACCGACGACGTCACCCCCCAGGCTTGGGACCGAGAGAGGCAAGAATACACCCAATACATGAATCCCAGGGCGACGAATTCCAGCGCCCTTCTTTCCCAATCAGCCGTCCAAGAGCACGAACGGAGCAAGGGGTTGCTGCAAAGCTCATTTGACGACAAGACGCTGGCCGACAACCACGTCTCGTCCTCACAAAATGGCTTCGTCAACGCCATGGTCTATGCTTACAGCTACCACCACCACGTCGTCCTTCGCCCAGAAGACATTTGGTTTTCCATCCTCTCGCAGCTCAGCTTCTTTCTGATCAAGAACGCCGAGGCCATGCTGCCCTTGTCCGTCGCCCACGAGGGCCAGAAGGACTTGGTTGTCAACATAGATCCCAACAAATCTGTTGACTATGGCGATTTTGCCAAGGAGATGGCGCATGATCATGCAGCAAAACGTGCTGGACCCGAGCCTGCGCGAGCGGATCATGCCCGACTTTACCACTACCACCGACAACGACTTGATTATCGCGAGCATTCTGATGATGGGTAGCCTACAGAAGTTCTTTACCACCACGTGCAATATTAGCTGCGGCATCCCGTCGGTCACTCTCTTAGGTGAACGTGCGGACTGGGACAAGATCCTGACGCGTCTCGACGGCATCGCTCCCCGATTTGGTGGCGAGGGAGAGCTAGCCACCTTTGCCGCTCTCCTCAGGCCGATCCTATGGCGCTTCATCGCCACGTTCGACACACCTGCCGACCCGGACGTGCGCTTCTTCTGGAATCGCTCCGTCGACCGGACGAAGAGCAGCGGGGTGGACTATCTCAGCGGCTGGACCACAGCGTTTTGTTTCTGGGACTCGAAGGGCAATTGCATGCACAACCCTCCGAGTGGTGAAAAGGGGCTGGCGCTCGACAACATGAGATATAGCATGCTTAAAACCAAGAATATCCCCAGTGGGTTCATTGGCGTGCCGGTAAATGTTATATATTACGGACATGACATCCTCACACGAATGGTCGCTGGCTCGGTGGGGATTCAGGCGATGACATTCAGCAAACGCCGAGGTGCCTCGGTTGCCTATGATTCTTCACTGACGTTTGTTAAGCCCTCAACATCACAGCAGCCAGAAAAAATTGAACGATGCCCCTCTCCCGTCAACGAGAATTTGTCAGGCAGGGATACGATCCAGCCGGTTGTGGGGTGGTGGATGTTTCGCGTCGCTAAGGGGGACACGAAACCCAAAGCCTGAGAGCGCAGCATAGGTAGTAGCGAGAAGGAAGAAAAAGAAGGATGAACTGCAATCAGGGTTGTTAAAACCACAGAACGATAGGTAGAGGTGATGATAAACTCTGAACGGCCGACAAGTCCGTCGGATTGACAGAGGCAGGTGTCATATGAAGAATAAAACGGAAAAGGGGCTGTTTACTTTGGGGGTTATGGGGTTTACTTTGGGGGTTATGGGGTTTACTTTGGGGGTTATGGGGTCATACTATTGATACAAGCCACTGAAGGCACCTTTAATTCTAGTATAAACATCAAGTTCAAAAAGAAACTACCTACGACGACTCCCGACCATGAGTTACCCACATTTGAAAAACGCGCCCGACAATATTCGCCAAGGGGTACGTTTTTGGAATGCCTTGGCCCACTTGTCCAAGATGGCGCCCGACGCCGTGAACTTGCCGCTGTTGACGACCACGACAGACCCTTTGCTTGTGCCGTCTTCGGCCGGGGAGGGCACGTTGAGAATACTGACACCGTTGCCGTTGGCCGCCCACTGCCTGGCCACGACGCACCGCATCATCAGCGCGTCGTCCACGGCGTCGTCGGCCCCATCCATGCACGTGTTGGGATCGATCCCCCCAATGTCCAGCGTGATCACCGCATCAGAGTCTGCTGAATGGACAACGGTCCCGTCGGGCTTGTATACTCTAGTCATCCGAGTTGATATTGAAGAAAAAGGTAGCGTCGCGCCACTTGTCGCGCTTGAGGCCGTTGCACCAGCGGTTCGTCTCGTAGGTGCGGTCCGTGTCGACGTAGTAGATGCGCTTGCGCGACCCGGCGTGCACGTACTCCATGTTGACGTCGCCGAGGACGCTGGCGATGCGCGTGTTGAGGTTGGTGGTCATCTCGTTGGCCTTGGTCCGCAGCTCCCGCGTCAGCTCGGCGCGGTAGTACCCGATCCACCGGTAGGGAAACATCATCAGGTCGTTGCACCAGTCCGTGTGCTCGTTGAAGAAGCGCCCGTACCCCGTGAGGTAGAGCTTGAAGTCATCGACGGTGGCCAGGTCGACGATCTGCATGTACGACCGGGTGAGGTTGGCGGCGAGCTCAGCAGAGGCGATGCGGTCCTGGGAATTGTGCGCCAGCTAGTACGGATACGCGCCCTTGCACTTGAAGCACTTGGCCTTGTCCGGCTGGTCCTCGGCGATGTCGCCGCAGTCGGCCCCTATCCCCGCCGCAAACGAGTCCCACAGCCAAAAAAGTTGCGGTTGGCGGGCCAGACGGCCGTCGAGACAGACCCAACGATCTGGAAGTTTCTGAGCAGGCTCCACCACGGATGCCCGACCGAGTTGAGCATGGGCTCGGCCTTGATGCCCACAAAGGCCTCACCGGGAACGCCAGACACCATGTTGCTTGAGCCGATGGTGATGAGGTTCTTGATGACACGTCTCCCGTTCCTCGCCCAATTTGAACCAGACGTTGCTGACAGTCCCAGCTGTCCACACAGCACTCGTCGTAGGAATTGAACCAGGAATAAAGGCCTGCGCCATTGATGACGATGCCTGACGGGTTGAGCATGACGACCGCCCAGTTCGAGTCACAGGCTATTGCCCCGTTGACACAGCCCCCCTCGGGATATACGGGATCCCCGGGGAATTGGTTCAGAGACGCCGCGAAGGGAGCCGGACTGCGTATGCCGTCCTTGCCCTGAAAGTACGCGCTCTCGGTCTGGATCATGCCGGCCGTTACCGTTCGGGCGCCGTTGAACGAGTATTGGTACAGGACCGAGTGCTCCGAGGCTGTGCCGTACATCCACGTCGGCTGGGTCGACTCGATGAGCCAGCCGCGCGCCACGTGGATGTTGATGCGGTTGTTGAAATCGTCGTCGTCGATGTCGTGGTCCGCCACCCACACCCACACGTTCTGGAATAACCCGGATCCTTTCGGAGTCATGTGCATCAGCATTAAACCCGCCTGGCACTCGGTCCCTCCTCCACCTTGGGGACACTGAGCGACTTGCATGTCCGTGCCCTTGGCGCCGCCGATGCGAAAGTGAACGTTGTACATGCCCGGCGCCGTGTCACCCGCACCGCCCATATTCCACTCGATGCCGGCAAAGTGTGACGCAACGCCCTTGGTGGTGATGATGAGGTCCGACAGCTCGGCAAGGCCCTGGGAGTCCATGGTGGGCACGCCGACACGCAGAAACACTTTGGGGGACTTTTGGTTTCAAAACGCCGAGCCTTTGGCCATGAGCTGGCTCCAGCACTCGCCGACCACGCGGACGTCCACTGACAGCTCGAGCGTCTCAGAGATGAGGTACACGCCGTAGGGGGATGAAAATGACGACGCCTCAGCGAAAGACGCAGTCGAACACGGCCTTGAACCCCGTCGCGTTGTCCTTCACGCCGTCGCCCTTGACGCCGTAGTCCAGCGCGTTGATGAACGAGTTGACGTACAGGCCCTGGTACTGCGGCTTACGCTGGAACCGGCACCACTTGTCGCTCCAGGCGGCGTTGGCCGACGCGTCGTTGACCAGCCCGGCCGGGCGGTTGCTGTCGGGCAGCTCCGTCACGGTACTACAGACCGTGTCCCCCATCGTGTTGGCCTGGGACGTGCCCTGCACGTAGACGTTGCCGAGCGACCACACCTTGGTGATCTCGATGGTGATCTCGATGGGGTTGGCCCCACTAAGGAGGACCTTGCCGGTGGTATCGGCGACGGGGTTGCCGACGCCCGTAAAGGCCACCATGTCGATGGCCAGGTTGGTGGTGCCTGACTTTTCTCCGCCTAGAGGGGGGGGACGAGGACGCCCGTTTTGCAGTTGGAGATGGTGGCGTCTTGAATGACAACGGACCCGACGCCTCGGTTGCCCCCATCGTCGAACAGCTTGAACCCGACGTTGGCGCCCCCACCCACGGGCAATACTATTGGATGCTTACGCATCGTCCCTCAAGCCCACCGAGACCAGCGAGACAATTCGACAGTGGATCAAAAATATATACAACTTGAACGCCAGTTCTGACACGAGGGCGCGCATCTAGTCTATGAACTTTCTGCCTTCTACTCGGACCCGCCAGAGTTCCCTCGCCTCTACTGGAGCCTCGAGTCTGGAGACCATGGAAAAAGCTCGAGTAAGTAATTTGCTTCAATCCTTTTCTCAATCATGCTGGCCAATGTCAGGAGTGGATGGACATCATCCAGGCCAGGATCAGAGATGGCGCTGATCTCGTCAAGTTGTGAATCGAGGTACGGGACGAAGTCAGTCCTAGGACCAAACGGCATGAGATAGATAGATCGATAGATAGGTAGCCGAGATTGTATTAAGATGGATCTCGGTAATTACATGTCGCACTGTTGGATCAAAGCTTGACATACCGCCATTGCCCTTTGCCTTCTGGGGTTTCGAGTTGGAAGTGAGCATGGCACAAGTCGGGTCAAACACGGAAGTGCAAAATCAAGGCCCCTGGAGATATTAGGCAAGGGATTTCGTTATCATCTATGGCTCTATGACGGAACGAGAGGGAGAGATGGTACCCTATTCTTCCTTTTCTTAAATTAACACCTAGCCGTATTTTGAGATCACACAACACCAAACCAACGGTTGAGATCTACCGCTAGTCTCTACTCGAGCTTCAACTGCCTAAACTGCTGGATGGTCGCCTCGAGGCCGTTCGCCTCGCTCTCCAGATCAGCCAGCTTCGTCCTATCGGCATCCTGCGCTACGACGTTGGCCTTCTTGAGGTACACCGGATCGTGGATGAGCTTATGCTGCTTCTGGACGGCAACACGGGTCTCCTCCAGCTTCTTTGTCGCCTTGGCGATCTCCTCGTCAAAGTCGACGCGGTCTGCAACGTCGATCAAGACGGAGACGGCGCTGGACACGGGGAAGGCGACGCAGCCGGCAGGGCGGGCATGGGCAGGCGAGAGGATCTCGATCTCCGCGGCGAACCTGCCACTGAGAGACTGAATCGACGACTTCTCCTTGGACACGGTCTTGTGCGACGCCGCGTTGTGGGCATGGATGAAGATCCTTGCCTTGTCTTTGGGCGCGTATTCGGCCATCAGGGACCGAACACCCTTGGAGCAGCCCAGAACGATGTCGTAGGCGGCCTCGGCGACGGGGTTCTCGAACTGCTGGTCCCATTCGGGGTACTTCGCCACCATTATGCTCTTCGTCTTGTCGTCTGACCTTCTGGGCAGTCTCTGCCACAGCTCTTCCGTGATGTAGGGAAGGAACGGGTGAGAGAGGACGAGAGCCCCTTCAAGGGCCGAGTAGAGCGTCTGGAGCGCGGAACTGATCTGGGCTTCGGACCCCTGCTGTATCAGAGCCTTGGAGTTCTCGATGAAGATGTCGCACCTAAATGAACAGTCAGACAGGCACAGGACCAGCGGGAGCCGGGAACCGCTTACAGCTGGAAGTACCAGTAGGCGTATATGAGGTTGGCACTCCTCATGAAATCTCTCTGCTCAAGAGCGTCGGTGACCGCCTTCACGGCATAGTTCATCTTGTGGAGGATCCAGAGCTCCGACAAAGACTCGTGTCCAGTAAGTGCCCGCCGCCTCGCAGGAACAAAGTCCTCGACAGTCTCGAGCTTGCCGAGGACGTACTTGCAGGCGTTCCAGATCTTGTTGCAGAAGCGTCTGTACAGGTGGATGACCTTGACGTCGAAGTTGATGTCGCCACCACCCGTGGTGTAGGCGATGAGAGAGAAGCGAAGAGCGTCTGCGCCGCATTCCGGAATGCCCTGCGGGAACGCCGTCTTCTGGTACGCGGTCGCCTTCTTGACCTCGGAGGCGGCAAGATTGCCCGCCAACAGCTTGTCATGAAGAGCCCGGAGTTCGATCCCGCGGATGACGTCCAGAGGATCGACAACATTGCCGAGCGACTTGCTCATCTTCCGCCCATCAGAGTCGCGAACTATGAATGTCAGCATCGTGAGCTCGCCGGATCGGGGTGTGGCTTACTCAAAGAATGACAGAACACTTCAGAGAACGGCACCTTGCCCTGTTATCGGGTTAACGTTCGTCATATGGTATGAGTCGTCCGAGTCGGAATTCACTTACGGTGAGCTTTATGCTGAGGAAGATCATACGAGCAACCCAGAAGGGACTGCAGCTCTATGTCAGCATATGCCTGGCCAGGTGGGCTCTCCGGATTCATCGCTGGGCACGGCAGACTCGCCCGGAATATGCTCTCGGTCGAATATCTATCCTCGCCGGAATGCTTACATGATATCCCATCCGGTTTCCAGGACGCTTGTAGGGAACAGACGGGCCAGATCAGGAGTGTCATTAGGCCATCCGAGAGTCGCAAAAGGCCAGAGGCCAGAGCTGAACCAGGTGTCGAGGACATCCTCGTCTCGAACCTATATAGCGTAAGTCTCCGACCATCCTCTGGCAACAGAATCTCCTTGAAACGTTCAACTCTGAATCGCGTAGACAAAGAAAGGGATAACCTCACCAGCTCAAACTTTTTGTCCGGCCATGCCTTCTTGGCCTTGGCGAGGGCTGTTCTGATCAGCACACTGGACGAGCAGCGTTAGGACGACTACTGACCTTCTTCTTCGGTTCGTCCGGCGAACCACCTGTCGTCGGATTCGTGGACATCCACCTCTCCTTCGAGGCGCACACGATACACGGGGCACTGGTGTCCCCACCACAGCTGTCTCGAGATGCACCAGTCGTTGATGTTCTCCATCCAGTGGAGGTAGCTCTTCTCCGCCGACTCGGGCCTAATCTTGATCTGGCCAGTCTCGACCGCTCGGACCTGAGATCAGTGTGAGCAGACAAGACGAGGAATATAGAACGGTCATCGACCTACGGCATCCCCTGCAAGAGCAGACATCTTCACCCACCACTGCGGCCTCATGATCTGTTCAACGACATCCCTGGTCCTCTCCGACAGTGGCACGGACATGGGGTTGTCCTTCTTGTCCACGTAAAGACCGAGCTTCTTCAGGTCCTCCTGGATGGAGTGCCGGACGTCGAATCGCTTCTGGCCCTGGTACGCGCCGCCGTTCTCGTTGATCAGTCCGTCATCCGTCAGGATGTTGATGAACTCGAGCTTGTGGGTCATTCCCAGGTTGAAATCGTTAGGATCGTGCGCAGGGGTCAGCTTGACGGCACCCGTCCCGAACTCGCGGTCGACATAGGTATCGGCGACGATCGGAAGCCTCCGGCCCTCGATGAACGGATGAACAGCAAACTTGCCTACCAGATGGGCGTAGCGAGTATCCTCGGGGTGTACGGCGATGCCGGTGTCGCCGAGCATGGTCTCGGGACGGGTCGTCGCGACTTCGATGCTCTCGTCGGAGTTCTCGATAGGATATCTGAAATGAACCATGATTCCGAACTCGACCTTTCTCTCATAGCCTGGCACGTCGAGAAGCGTCCGTCCCGGCAGCTCCTTGTTGTCAACCTCGACGTTGCTAAGAGCCGTCATCAACGTGGAATCCCAGTTGACCAGACGGTTAGCCCTGTAGATGATGCCCTCTTCGTGGAATCTGACAAAGACATCTGTGACGGCTGCCGAAAAGTGCTCGTCCTGTCGGGGGTTCAGTGTGAGCGTCGCAGAGGGGGGCACAACCTTGGGATACGCACCATTGTAAACGCCTCTCTGGTCCAGTCAAGACTGCTTCCCATCTTTCTAAAGGCGTTGTTGATCTTCTCGTGGTACTCCTTCTTCCAGTCCTGGACGAGCTCGACAAACTTTGTCCTGCCGACATCATACCTGGTCTGCTGCTTCACCTTCCAGAGCATCTTCTCCACCACATTTTGTGTCGCGATGCCTTGGGAGTCGTCAGATCATGTCGGTCAACGAGTGGCGGATATCTTACCAGCGTGGTCACAGCCGGGCAGCCACAACGTGGTCTTTCCCTTCTGCCGGTTGTAGCGGATCAACAGGTCCTGCAGCGAGTTGCCCAAGGCGTGGCCCATGCTGCTCACGTCAGTGATGTGCCGAGGTCTTGGAGGCACAAGCAGGAGGGCTTACTGCAGGACTCCCGTGACGTTTGGAGGAGGTATGACGATGACGAAGTTCCCCTCGGGCTTGACCTGGCCTTCTGGTGTGAACTGCGGCTGGAAGAATCCCTCCTTCTCCCACCAGGCGTACCATGCCGACTCGACGGCGATGGGGTGGTACGAGGAATAGTGAGGGTCTTCGAAGGGCTTGAGCCGCTTTTTCTCTCCTGCCGGTGTGTTCTCGACGAAAGGAGGCAGGACCTCGGCCTCGGCCTTTTTCTCCTTCCCCTTCTTCTCCCCTTTGGTCTTGTTCGCACTGGTGGCAGCCGCCTCAGCCCGAGCGGCATTCTTCTGCTCGAGCTTGGCCAGCTTCTCCGCCTTTTTGCGCTCCCGCTCGAGCTCCTTCTCGGTCTTCACCTTGCCCGAGTCCTGGCCGGAGACACGAGTGCCGATTGCCTCGCCGGTGGACCTCGGCTGAACGGCAGATGCGCCATCCTGTCGCGGGCCGTCGGCCGCGGCGACTGCGCGAGGAAGGCATGTCAGCTAGGCCTGTGGCTCTCGGCTCGAAGCCCTCGTGACTGGACTTACTGGGGTTTCCTCCTGCACTCTTGGTAGCCATTGCGAATGTAGAAGAGAATCGTAGGACGATCGGCGACAGTCGCACGAGGAGCGCACGAGAAAACGGGCGAGACCACGCCGTGGCAATCGGTGGGGGATAACGGGAGAAAAAGTTGGGAGGCTTCGACCTGCAACTATTGAAGCATTTTGATTTTGAAGCTGTGAGTGTGAGTCACAGCAGGGCCGTGCGGGGGTGTTTCGAAATCGATTTTTCGCGAAATTTCGGGCCTCCTACTCGTTCGGCCATGCCGGCGAAATTTCGCAAAAATATCTATACTTCCAAAAACACAATCATTTTGATGCCAAATACAGCAGCATGGTTTAATTAATAATATTAATAATACCATTTACGTTACAAACGATCGTAAATCTTAAAATAAAGGGTTATAAGTGAGAAAATGGGTAGGTTACCCTGTTAGTTAGCGTTTCGATGTCGAAAACCGGGACCAATGGGATACGATATGGCGCGTACCGATTGTGAAAAGGCTGGCAGATCTAACCATACAGTACAGTGCCAGTACAGCCAAATTGAGCTGGTCGCCTACGTCTGCCATAATAAGGAGTGCAACTGCCTTGAGCGAACCTATATATACCAAGCAGCGCTACGATGCAAAAACTTCCAGGAAAATTACGAGGCGGATGTTGAGAGAGCGGCAATAAGCAGCCAAAATGATTTTCTTTCCTCAAATTCCTAGCATTGTGGTCCAGGACGGAGGGTGATGGCTGAGAATACTGGTATCTGCAGCCATAATGTACAGCCATCATTACATACTGCAGCCAGATTGGTGCATCTGTCGTAACAGGCAACTGAAGTCAACAGATGTTCTTTCTGCTCCCCTCGGTGGAGCTGCTCGCAGCTCAGGTGATCCGAGAAAACCAGTAGACTCTAGTGTTTCCGTTTGATAGCTCAACTGCGAATGTCGGCGAGGGCTGTTCTCCATGCGCGCTTCCGAGGCTCAGAGTTGCGTTGGTTTGTGTTAGGTAAGGCGATTGTGTACCTGACATTAGTTAAGTGAAGATTAGACATACCCATCTCATGGTATTGCCACCCCTGCCCGGTAACTAGATATGACTTACTCAAGTTCGTGACAGAACGACAGGTAAAATGCATCCTATCAGGCCGCGAGAACCAAAGCAGCACCTGCGCAACCCACTTGTACCCGGTCAAGCCTGTCAAGCCGGTTGAATGCATATCCAGCCGAGGCAGTGTAACTCAGTTCGGAGTTCTTGTTGCATTTTCTTATCGATAGGATACAGTAGACGCTCAATTGCGGATGCTTCGCCAAATATTCGCCGCAAGTTGTTGCGTCCGTACCCGTCACCGCAGCGCTCCCGAGGAGCTGGATCACAATGACGGCTTCATCGCCGCGTGGGCGTCAAAGGTGTGATTTGGATGAGAAAGGTTGGATAAAGCCTACCACAGGCTACCTTCGCCATATTTGGACTAATTAATACCGTGTTATACAAACATCATGCGAATAGACACGCGAACGATCAATAACCGTGTCTTGCTTCGGCTGAACTATACTTGCCGCACAAAAAATAAAAAAACCAACCAGTAGAATGTGCCCGTTTAGCGTGTCAAATTTGCAAGGCGGAGATGCACGATTTCGTGCTCACAACATCCATGCTGAATTACATGGCATGCGGGTAGTTACAAACAAGGCTAAACCCAGTAATGTGGTCACAGATCATGGGCCACTTACTGCAGGTAGTCTCATAAATCTGAAGGGGTGAGTTGCGAACATCTCCCTTGAGTGGCCCCGTTTGGAACAGATATGACTCTTGCAAAAATCGGAGCCGGTACAAGTTTGTGTCCTTGAGGACAGATTTGGAAAGAGCAACCATTCTATGCTATAGCCTACATTGTGGCACAAAGATACTACTAGAGTCCATTGGTCCCACATGCCTTGCTAGAATTTGCCCGGCTTGGAATGCACACCATCACCCAACTCCACGACTGCCCGACTTAATTACCGTTCACAAAATATCCCAACCAATCACTTCGTCGTGATAAAAACATGTGTGTTCTTACTTCGCGGTGAAGCCGAGTGTTAGTGCGATGGAGTCTTGATTCAAAAATTCTAGCACGTCAAACTCAAGAAATCGGGAACATCTCTGTAATACTCTGAGCAGCAAACAATACATTGCACTAAAATATAGTTCCGCTGCAGAGGGACAGATTCGTGGGGAGTTGAACAAAGCCCACCGTGCAAAGTCATGTGACTGCTCCGTACGATATTCTCGCTTTGGCATCTAATTCCCTCACGTCGCAAGCCCCGTTCTCCCATGCCAGCAAGATATCGGATGCTTTCCCAGGCTGCCGGGTTTGATGGCGGATATCTCCGTTGTCCGTCCTTGAGGCTCGTTAGTCCTACTGTGGAATAGAGGGCGGCTCGATGAAGGAATACCGCATTGGAGATGTACTAAAGCGATCATTGCTCCGTTGAGGGCATTTTTCGCCGTCGCCACCACACTTCGTACAAAGGTACCCGCCCACTTTTCCGGATCCTCGACAGGATTGCCGTCGTTCACGGGCTAGTAATGGGCGGAATATCTCCTATGACAATTAACTTGAAGTATTAATTTGAGTCTTCTGAAAACGGTCGCAATACTTGTTGGCAAAAGTTGACGATTAAAGTTGCATTGCGTTCAAAGTCCTCGTCGCCGACCATCAAGCAGCATTGCCTAAAATGCTGATTGCTCTGAATGGGATATGCCCCCAATGGTGAGTAGAAAAATGGCCTGTTCATCGTATGGGGAAACCCAGACTTTATCAATACACGGTCTCTCGCCAGCATCTTGGCTTTGCCTTCCACGATAACAACGGCAAATTCTCCACTGCACTATACACAAGTCAACTTCTTTGTTCCCCTATCAAACTACTAGCAACATGGCGCCACCTTCTATTTTTCAAAATCTACTTACCTTGGCTTTGATTAGTTACGTCTCCGGTGCCGTCATCACACCATCTCCCCCTTCCGACCCCTTGACAGTTCAAACCTGCTTCACGGGAGAGACCGCCTCCTTGCTTTGCTACCGCGGCATTAATGGGACATCGCAGAACGTTGATCCGGACCATGTCCCTTACATCGCTTCCTATTTTCGCCGTTACGGCCGGAAAAACCCCAAGAAGCCCAACTTCCTCACCATGAAGGCAGCCGACACGGCTGACTGGTATGAACTCACTTCCTGTCACAGAAAATCTCCATTTCCCCCTCCATCATTCGTGAGACATTGAGAAACAAGATTGACAAACGTGCTAGCGGCGAGTTATCGCTGTACACAGGAGGCTCGGCACAGGCAATGGCCAAGCACCTCGACCCAAAGGTCGACTCATCGGTGCTGTTTGAGGGCATTGCCAACACCGTTGACGGCGACGAAAAGACCCTCCACGAAACGTCACACTTCGCGCACGTGAACTGCCTCTCTGACGGCGGATCGTTGGGTGTGCTGGTCAACGCCACGCACCCAGCTTACAAGACAGCCGAATATGTCGCCTCTAGATTCAGGCCAAAGGGGATTCTCGTCAAGATCGTAGCGTCTGCTCAGCAGGAGGAATAATTAGTAGGGATGCCTTTCATTTATCCGTGTACCATTAGTGTAGATAAGGGTCAAGAAACATTGATTGAGAGAAAGGAAGAAACCCATTTTTGTTCCTCTCTTTGTTTTCTCGCTCTTTTGTTAACCCATTCGTTGTCTGGATGTAATATATAGATTGGTTCATGAGGTCAAATATTTCTTTGTTTACTTCCCGTGCCGGAAGGGTTTCCTTCCAGAACGTCCCTACTTTCCCATCATACAAAATCCGACCATGCCCACCCCCCCTTTTTTCCAACCCCTCACGCCGAGAAAGGAAAAACGCTGATGCAGAAAGATGAATTTTGACAATTGTAGGAAGCCCTATGATGTGACTTTACTGCTATGTATCATATTTCGTGCTAACTAGAAATATTTAGGGGATACGAGCTTCACACCCAAACAAATCGCTTGGCACATGGGATGCAACGTGATGCTGGTCCAGCCTGGCATTGTGATGAAGGAAGGAACCAGGGTCAAGCCCTGCGAAGAACTCACCCTACGTCTCGTCAAGCAACACCTCCCCCAGATCCCCGTCCCTAAAGTCCACGGCTCGACATACAAATACAAAGAGGGAACGTCAACGGTGATATGGGGCCAGCTGTACCTGGAGTGCATCCCCGGCAGGACACTGAAGGAAGTATGGACGGGGCTCGACGACGCCAACAAGAACCGTTTGTGCCGGGAAATCTGGGAGGCCGTCGCCATGATCCGCACACTTCCACGGCCCGACGGCTTCACGGGACTTTATCGCACCACCGACGGGTCTCCGAGCTACGACCGACTGCTCGGCAACTACGACACCGACGTCGCCCCGGTGCAGTTCGATACCGACGACGCTCTGCGGCAGCGCATCTTTACCCGCTACGTCGCCTACAACGGGCTCTTATACGACGACGGCCACCAAGTACTCGATATGCTGCCACGCTCTAACATTTCCGTGTTTGCGCACGGCGAGATCAACCCCCGGAACATTATCGTCGACGACAACAATCGCATCGTCTCGTTCATGGACTGGGAGTTCTCGGGCTGGTTCCCAGACTACTGGGAGTTTGGAAACATGCTCAAGTTTATGTCCGCGGTCGAGCGGGATTGGCAGACTTGGATGGACAACACCAGGCCTCATGAGTGGGACGTGATTGGGATTTTAAAGGCAAGACGATGCTTGGGGTTTTGAGGACCAGCCTTAGCGGTGGGCACAACAGGGGATATGGAATGAAGCAAGCACTGGGGTCTCTTAGAACTGCTTGGGCGGAGAGACTGCATGCTAGCAAACCAAATTGAGGTCTATACGGCATAGGGTGGGTTTCATTAATGTTCACATATTATGTTACTGAACGAGCCCTAAGGTCACCAACTGACCCTGCGGGTGATTTCAGTCCGCAGTAACATCGGACCAATTGTCAAAGGAATAGACAACCTATTCTTAGACAAACACTATACAGAGAAGCAACGACACACGAGCGTCACCGCACCCAGGATACTATAGAACTTGAAATTTAAACAGTGGATGGAAGATGACGACGGTGGGCAAGGCATGGGAGATAGAATTGTTTTCCATGTTCTGATTAATTAGAAGGAATTTGTTCAGATTAAGAACATGTACTTACAACTCACGCCTCAACATTGCTTGTAACCACGACCACATGTAATTACATACATACATAAGGTACCTAGCGCCTGAAAGAACGGGAGGTCAAAGTTGAGCTGCATGAAGCAACAACATAGCGACACCTTGGAACACCGAGGATTTCTCCGACGGAGAGACCCTGGGCTTGCGTAAGCTCCCCTTCTCGAGTTCCACTCAGTGCACTACTCTGTATCATCCACTTTTCTGGCGCAGCAACGGTGATTTCCGCCACAAGAACTGTGGTCACTTGTGGTTGTTCCTGCACCCGCCAGCTTGGGTGCATCAACCTGGTCGCGTGATGGCCGACTTCGTGTGCATGTTATCGTCTGCTGGAGTGATCTCAATCAAAGAATATTGAATGTGCAACTCGGTTTAGGCCAATTTTGAACTACTATATAGACTAGTCTGAATGTCATTTGCGAATGTACTAGACCTAGTTGGTGTGGGGAAGTTCTCCTTAATTTCAATACTAAATATCGTTTCAATGGTATGGTAGTCAGCCAACCCCAAAGCTGAAATAACTTCAACTGCTCCTGAAACGGAACCGCGGTGAGCAAATCCGGGATATGTGGCTTACAAGCCACGAACAATCTGGGCCACTAATGGACAGGCGGCCTCCAACTACCCACAGTACAACTGCGAGGAGTGCATATGGTTGCGACAAATCAGAGGATGGTAGTGGAGGGGCTGTGCCCAGGGATAAAAAAATGGGCGTGGGATTCAGTTCATCCGCCCACGTATCTGTTCTGTCTTGGGACCAACTTTAGGTTACATTTTGTGAGAGAAATTTTAGTTTAATTACCAGTAAACCTACCTACCTAGGTAGGTAGTCCTTGTGAGAATGGAAGATCACCGGTATACTTCCCTCGCCAAGGTCTACCCTCACACCTCCCACCAGTCTCTCCAAACCGGTAGCCCAAGTCTCAAGCGACGCCTGGGCATTTCCGCGTTGGTCACCCTTTTGGGTGGCACGCTCATCATCCTCGGCTGTTTGGCCTTCCTCTGCTTCCTGTGGCTCGACAATGACAGGAGTACCGCCTGGCACCGCATCGTTGTTATGGGGTGGGTGACGCGGTCCATCACCGTCACTTCTCTGTTGCTGCGATAGGCTGTGGCCTCGCAGGCGACCGTCGTCACATCCATGATTGCTGCACTGCTCCTACGATCGTCACAGACACCGCTGCACAGCGCCGCCGCCGTGTCCATGGCGCGCTTCGATAATAGGGGGCCCATGGCTTGCTCCTGCATCTACCGCGCCGCGCGTCTCGACCCTGGGGCCTTGGTATTTGGCTGCTGGTGCTCCTGATGGCTGCTGTGACGATACTGCTGCAGTTCGCATCTACGGCCCTTCTGTCCGACCTTGGAAGCGCAACTTTGGGTGATGGCCAGCTGTTGGATTCTAGTATATCCCTTACGGTATCAACGTGAGCCGGCTACTTAGTCCACAGCTAGAGACGACTGGATATCTCCGAAACCGGCCACTTACATTTCCTGCCTTTGCCGAATACACGGAGCCGGCCATCGGGGGCAGCAACAAACTTGTCTTTGATACGGGTCTGTCAATGCGCGCCTTCTTGCCCCTGGCCTCACAGTCAAGCCGCGAGGCCACCACGCGCTATACCGGTCCTGCAACGATCCTGGATACGCGTGTCGTGTGCATGCAGCCGGTTGTCTCCGACATCAAACTTCACGCCGTGATGTCAGACAGTGCCGTGGGTTTGGACAGTTGGATCCTTGGGTCGGTGTTGGACAAAGCAGACGGTGCGTCGATTCAACACATCATCGGGGTGGAAGGGCCCCGTCCCGCCCACGCCCTTCAACTGTTCCTATGGCATCGGGAACGGTCTGGGGTCCCACCACCCTGTAGCGGCCCGTGAATGGCCCCTCGCCATGTGTTCAGTGGATAGATTTAACCAGACAGGACTGGTAAGCGACATGCTTCCGCTCACCCCCGTGGGCCAAGCCCACTTCTCCCGGCCGGGGCCCATGTATCTCTTCATCAATACCAGCTATTCGGACTGGGGGCCGATGCTGGCACTAAAATACGGAGGCGGCGAGATCAATATCACGTCGGTTCTCGCCCACAAGGACAGCGAATGGATTACGCTCGTAACCGACATCGAAGGGCTAGAGTTGGGCCTGACCCTCTGCACCATGGATCCTCAAGTTTTCGATACAAATATCACGGCGTCGAGAACTCACGCCGCTGCCGAACCTACTGTTAGCTGGGTGCAGATCCCGGGAGCATATGTGGCGGGCATGTACACGACGCTGTCCATTCACCAGCAGTTGGGCGCCACGAGCTCCATTCTCGCCCCAGATAGCCGGGATATCTTCCGCTTGGCCAAGAAGGACTCGTGGCTGATGCCGCCGACTTTCGGGCAGGGCGGCGATGGAATGGCTACAAAACCCTGGGCCATCCAACATCTCGCCTTTGTCGATATCCCCCCCATAGGCATATTGGCCTTCGACATTTCTAATATTAAAAACGAAATTACTATGATGCTGTGTGGTTACTGTGGCAATAACGACCCTAGGATAATGGCGCGGTTCTACGCTGCCGTCATCCAGGACGTGCTCCAAAAAACCGGCAACCCGGCGCTGGCCCTCCAGGCACTCATTACCAGCGTGTTCAGTGCAGCCTACCACGACCAGATGGTCTATTTTGATATTGGGGGCCCCGCGGAAATCGTCGCCGAAACGGCCGTAGTTCGTCCCATGTCACGCAGGTTCTTCGTTGCCGTCATCACTCTCGTCTCCCTGCACTTGTTTCTCGTAGCCCTCGTCACGGCGATGTTTGTCGCCACTAGTGGTGGTGGTGGTGACGACGACAGCCTGATGGGTAGCGCCTGGTCTGCCGTGGCTCAGCTACAGGGCCCCGAGACCGACGGATGGCTTGCTATGGCGAGCGGTGCCACGGACGCCGAGGTGAAAAGGGGCATGGCGGCCGCCGGACAAGCTGGCCTTGTGGTTGGAATAGAGCGTCTTGGTGGCCAGCTGCATCTTCGGCGAAGGCAGTCAGAGAGTTCAAGGGACTAATTACTCTCAGCTTTTATAATGGTACGGCGAGGAGAATAGACTGTGGAAATGGAACGAAGGGTGCAACAGGGTTAGGGTTTTTTGTGGCGATCAGGAGAGACCCCGGGATCAACCCCACGACGCATCCTTCTGTCAGCATCACTGACTTGGAGTATATTACTAACCCCCCCTGGTATTACCAGACTTATGCCACGCTCACTCTACCGCGAGGTACCTTGCAGATCTGCCGGTACATGGCTCTACTCAATTCCGGAGAGAAGAACAACCTTTACGGCTAAATTGCCTCTCGACAACTGTTCCCTTCCGTCGGGGCGACGAATTAATCATTTCGATGCGAGCTTGCGGGGAACTGCTTTATAGCTATGGTCCCAGCTCTTACTGTAGGACTTGGGAATGTAACCATCTGCAGTCAGTTCGGAGGATTCTGCGACGATCCCGCTTATTTCGGTTCAGGGTGGTTGGGGAACTTGGCGAGGAATTTCTCCCCTGCATCGATAACGACTATATTACCTGATATACCCCAGAGTCCCTCTCTCCAATTTCGAGATGGATGCAATCCCCCTTTCGAACGGCACAAGTCTTTTGTGCGATTGAGACGACAACATGCCAGCCCCGACACTCCGCCCGCTTCGCTTCGCGGCATGGATGTGCATTGCATCTTCGCCTTGGGTGTCGGCGTCGGGGATACTGCGTGATCATGCCACTCTGAGGCCTGCTTACGACTACATCATTGCTGGTGGTGGTCTGACTGGTCTGGTCGTCGCGAACAGACTCACCGAAGATCCCAACAGTGAGTCAATCCCGCTGCCAACTGTTGGACGAAACTTCAAGCCGAGCCTGACTTTTGTGACCAGCGACTGTTCTCGTGGTCGAGTATGGCGACTTTGATGATACGTGGAACACGGCAATCCCGTATTACGCCAACTTCCTGCAGGACGATAGCCTCATGCTCCATGCGCCCTCAGTCCCCCAGCGCCTACTTGGAAACCGGATGTTTAGTGTTGGACTGGGCGGCACCGTTGGCGGCGGCTCGACCGTCAATGGTATGGCAGTGGAACGAGGAGCGAGGGAAGATTACAACGCCTGGGAGGAGCTGGGCAACTCGGGCTGGGGCTGGGAGGGGCTTCTCCCATACTTCAAAAAGGTCAGCAACTTATCTTCACCAAATTATTAGCAGGGTTACCTTAACTTCCCGCAGTCAAGCTCAGTTCACACGCCAAGCGATGAAGTCAAGGCGGCATACCATTACACCTTCAGCGCAGCCGACTATGGCAGCGGTCCGTTCCAGACAACGTTTCCGACTTGGCAATGGGCAGATGTTTGTATGCAGGGAATTATTCCACTTTTCCCAGGTGCGCAAGCTAACCGTTGCCTAGATGCAATGAATGATGCCTGGACCAAGAACTTGGGGTTCGAGATCCGCAGCGATGGCGCGACAAATGGTGATCTTCTCGGGATATCTTGGAAGCCAATCAGCGCCGAGGCAAAGAACGTCACACGATCGTCGGCACGCAAGGCATACTACGACCCCATCAGAAACCGCACGAACTTGGACCTGTTGGTCAGAAACATTGTGGCCAAGGTCTCCACTGAGAACGCAAAGGCTACGGGAGTGGAAGTGGTCGCCAGAGATGCGGCATTGAGCAAAGTCTTTATCGCAGCGAGAAAGGAGGTCATCCTTGCCGCTGGGGCAATTCACACCCCGCAAATCCTCCAACTCAGCGGCATTGGGCCAGCCGAACTTTTGGGGAGGCTCAACATTACTCTGGTCCAGGACCTCCCGGGTGTTGGTGCCAACTTTCACGACCACTGGAATAACAAGATGGTATTCACCTGTTAGTGGCCAGACATCCCCCCCATCATACCGCCCTGATGATTGTTTGCGAAAAAGGCTAACGGTTCTCACATCATACCTTAGTCAAAACCCCCAGCCCTGTCAGCTTTGACAACCTCAAAAACAACGCCACATTCTTCAACGCCTCGTGGGCCGAGTATATGGCCAACCGCACCGGGCCCCTCACGTTCTCCCAAGGTAACAGCCGCCTGGTGCTATCGCTCCCCAACCTGACAGCCGACTACGAGCAGATGACACAGACCCTGCTATACGGGCTCAACCCGGAGGACTACGTGCCAGAGTACTACCACGAGAAGCCCGAACTAATCGAGGGGTTCCAGTCGCAGACCTTCATCGCCAGCCGGGCCATTGCATATGGCACGGGCGGCGTGCTGGGGATCAAGTGGTCTGGGCGCGACGGCCACCTGTATGTCAACGCCGGCAAGCCGCTGTCGCGTGGCACCGTCATGATCAACAGCACGAACCCGCACCCCGGCGAGGCTCCACCGCTGCTCGATCCCGGCACCCTGGCGCACCCCTTCGATGCCAAGGTGGCTGTTCTTGCCGTGAAATTAGTGCGCCGGTATCTGGCGAGTCCACAGCTCGCAAACTTGAGCCCGGTGGAGTTGGTCCCTGGGCTTGCAGGGCTGGCGGCGGGGAGCTCAGATGAGGAGATTGAGAAGGTGGTGAGGAGCTCGCTTATCGACCCTCACACGGCGCACCCCTGTGGCACCGCTGCCATGATGCCGCAGGGATATGGTGGCGTGGTGGATGCAGATCTCAAGGTCTATGGGGTGCAGGGGCTGCGGGTGATTGATGCGAGCATTATCCCCATCATCCCGACCGCGGCGCTGCAGGCGACCATGTATGCCGTTGCGGAGAAGGCGGCTGATCTGATCAAAGGTGTTGTGGTTCCGGATCCGGCGGGCTAAGGGAGTTGCGTAACTCGACGTTGTTGTTTGTCACAAGTTGGGAAAGGCCAAGCTGAGATGCGGAGGCTCCGGCCAAAGAAAACGGACATTCTGCCTAGAATTCAAGCATAAAAATCGCACGTTACCGGTCTGTGGGTTCAGTTCGGGGGGTTGTTCATATCCAGGACTACGCATGACGATAAATCATAAACGCCCTTGTCAAAGCTGTCAATGTTTACAACAATATCTAATTAGCGAGAAGCCACGAACCCCTTATCATTTCACTTTGTGCTTGTTGGCAAGGCATTTTCCCTTGGTTTCCATGAGTCTAGGTTGCAAATCCAGACGTGCGCGGTGAAGTGTAACTAGTTGGGCCAGGCCACTCATGGACTGAAGGTAGACTAATGGGTCGTCGACCTAAAGGCCGGCATGGCGGCGGCGACGACGTCTGCAACCAAGAACTCGGCCTTAGCCTGTGTAATCCGCACATAATGTTTGGAAGCTTGGCTGCTTGCATATCTAAGTACCTTGGGTATCCGTTTTAAATGAGAGAAGATCACCGCAATCAGAGGCGGAATGTGAGCTCTGAGTAACCCCGATATATCAAGAGCATATCGGGCCGTCAGGACGCGGGTGTATCTTGGGGGCCGATTTGGTCCTCTTGGAAACGTTATGTGTTTATCTCGGCAACCTTAACCGTATGGGGTGGGAGGTTCCCTCACGGGTGGCTACCTGAAAAAATAGTTTGATAGCAAACAAACATCGAGGGAAGATGAGGACTACGCAAGTGTGCGAGGTAACATCATTGTTACAGTCGAGCGGATTTAACATACTCGGACCACATTCAACTGCAAAGTCTGACAAGTCAGATAAGTATCCGCCTCATTCCAGGACATAGCATCCACATGACTATTTTCTTGTCTCACATAAGTGAAGCAATGGGTGCATTGCACGCGAATTAATTCCGCCAAATGGGAGCCGGCCAAGATAATTCCTACTTGGAAAAAAGAGGAGCACTTCATCTGCGCAATGCCTTCCGTTGGAGGGCTCAGCATATGCCCGGCTGCGGTCCCCATGCAGCGAGATACCTTTGGTGCCTTGTGAAGGCTGGGCTGTGAGGAGTGTGGTTCCCGTAGCTCCGTGAGGTCGTACCAGGAGTGACCCACTTTGTTCAAGTTGTGACGGTTCGAAAACTTGGCTATTGGCTTTCTGCCCTCCAAATGGCTCCACAGAACCGCTGTATCACCATGTTGGGCCAGTGACGACTTGGCACACGCGGGATGATGGGGCAGAGTTGGTATCAAGGGGGGGCTGTTTTGAGTTAAATTTCTTGGCTTAAAAGAGTTTTAGTGACGTTGTTTCCCGTACTCCTGGTTCTGATCTCGGGGCGGGGTATGACTGAGCCTCATAGATGAATCCCGTATCAAAAAAACCGAGAAGAGCCTCACTGAGACAGTTTGCATATCGGTCTTGGCTAACCATTTCACAGGTCCATGGCGTCGCTTTACCTAGGCGTCAGGGTTGGTAAAACAGATGCAATGCTATTCACTCCTGCATAGCATGATCGGTAAAAATGAAAGAATAAATACGGTTCTTTGAACAGGCATGACCCTCTTCTTGTCGGATATTAAGTCAGGTCTAGGTAGCTGCCTCTCCCATCATCTGCCACAACGCACTACCATATGGGATGCAATCCTTTGTACAACCCGGGACACGGACCTCGATCGGTGCAGAGTCATCTTCCAAGACCTCGCTCACCAACAATCACCAGAGTCTACTTCGATGGCCATTCACCTACTATTGCTTAACATTATTCAACTTTTACTCTTGATAAACTTCTACCATATCCCCCCCGTCCAGGCAGCAGCAGCAGATACTGTCTTAAGCTACCGCTTTTCCAGCAAAGGGTATCGCAACATTACGGTCTGTCCAGTATCTAAGGCTGGCTGTCTTACCCCAGCGGGATGCCTATCGATTCACCTCTGCCGGAGCCAAAAGAGAGCAACTGATGGATGGGCCCGCCCCTTCTACATGGTAAAAGAATGGCATGATCTTTGCGCTCAAATCTGCCCTTACGGTCGGTCATAGTCCTAACCCTAAGGTGACGCAATTACTGACCTGGATATAATTAGAGGAGTTGGAAGACGCACTTCAGCAGGTATTCCTGTGTCATGATGACAGGTTTTGCTACGACGATGGACCTTCGTGCTGCCACGCTGGTCGTACTATGAGAAGAGACCAGGTCGACATTGAGGATATTGCGACAAGTACAACAACGCATATGACTACAGCCGTAATAAAAACCATGCTGATGGACTCTAACTTGGCGACCACGCTGATGTTTCCTAACCCAACAACTCCTTCAGAGTCTCCTTTCTTTACTCCCAGTTCTCCGACTTTGGTTTCAGACACCGCCTCTCAATTAATTACCTGACGCAGCCTCCGAGTCGAGCGGGCTAAAGGTTGGGCTGGGATTGGGAATACTACTTGTTGCGGTATTGGCCGCGGGGTTCGTCTACTTTGGCTTGCGATATCGACACAGCAAGAAATCAGCCGCCGCCGCAGCAAGCACCGCGACTTCCAACGACAATGGAGCGTCGGACAACAGCCCGACCAGTCCATGCCACAGCGATTGCATCATAAGCCATCAGCACCGCGGTCTTGCATCAGACCAGACACCCATGACGCCACTGGAGCTGAGGCGGATGACGCCGATAGAGCTGGAGGGTGATCCGGGCGCGTGGTTTGAGTTGGTGTAATTAGAGGAAGTTTAAAGAATGCGCATGGTGGAACAGTGCTTGACATGGTCTATTTCATAGCGGCTGTATATTAGCAGGCGCTTCGTTTGTTTTTAGTTTTTATTATCGAAGCAGTTGTTCCAGTCACGTATTCTGTCTCGAATTATTGAAAGTTGTATTGCATCTCAAAAGGTGTACCGGTACAACATCCTTGGCATTAGGGTCATCAATGACCAAAATCATGCTCGAATTTTTTTAAAAACATAATTATTCATCAATCGTGCAGAAGCGGAAAATAGTAGTCATTCGAAGCGAGAGATCATGGTGGACCATACTAACAAAAGGGTCGTATCCACCCCTTCCCCGATATTTGCCCCAATTGTTCCCACTCCAAACATCCAATTGGTAATCCATAATTAATGGCGCAGTGGCAGAGTGGTCTAATGCGTATGACTCGAAATCATATCTCTTCGGAGGCAGCGGTTCAAATCCGCTCTGCGTCGTAACATAACTTTCTTTTTTTGCTATCGTCCCAAATTTCACACAGCTCCATTTCTCTGATCGCGGCAAAGAGAAGCAAAATGATCTTAATGAATTGGCAGTGCAGTGTCCATCCACAATCGATTGTCACACAGAAATGAACAAGGACCTAACGAGGCGATACCCCCTTTTCTGGCCGTCGTCGACTTTTATAGGGTGGCTGGGGTCACACTGCCCCTGAATAAAGAATGTCAATAAACCCCCTTTTTCCATTGCCGCCATGAGGCTGTGAGTGACGTCACCTAGGGCCTTTGGTTGCTGGTGGCGTCGATGCGCTGGGAATCCAGCCTCCCGGGGAGGTAACGGAATAAGTTGGCCAAAATTTTCACCAGTAGTTTCATGGGGGACAAAAGTTGAGACTCGAATATAACAAAATGCTACTCCAAGCAGAGATATGAGTCTGACAATGATACAATGCAGAGGGATACTGTGGCGGAGGGCGACAAGAATTAAAGTGGAAGAGATGCTGTGGAACTCGGAAGAAAGGGGTAATAAAGAAAAAAGGACAAAAAACCTCCTCCGCGCCCCTTATGAATACACACCGGCAAGGAAGACATGTTACACAAGAACTAGCGATATTTTAGAGATGGGGTAGTGCGGCGTTGAGCAGAAACTGTAGCCAAATATCAACTCGGTGTCTCATTTGCACATGTTTTGGGAAACACAGTGCATTGGCCGAGAAAGACACTGCATGGGCTACCTAGCAGTTCGCTAAGGCTTATTCAAGTTGAAAAAAGCCGCACAGGTGGTGCGTAATTAAACCCCTCTAAAGGCAACCATAAACTGCGGCCATTTCGGGTTTTGTGTCGTTCGCACAAAAAGCGACCTGACAAGAGACCGGTCGTCACACGATGGAAGGGCAGCTGCAGTGGTGTGCGCAAATCTGGTTCTTGGGTAAGTTGTTGGACCGTGCGTGAGCCCAGATAACCGAAAGCATCTGCAAGGTAATGATAACTTGAACTAAATCCAGGCGTGTAGATGGGCTAGAAGCCGGAATTTTCCAAAACGGCCATCTGCAAGGAGGATGACACGCATTGCTGCAGCAGCAACAATCTCCCGTGTTCATCCAGCACCGGCCACGACCTGACTAGACGGGCGCCGCAGCCTTCGGAGACACCATGCCTAGGTCGAAACAATCATCCAGGCGGTCACAGCACTCGGCGAGATAGAAACAATCACAGAAATTAATGTCGTCGGCCAGCCTATAGCTTTCAGCGTAGAAACAATTTATACGATGAGCGTAACCAATATCACCTCCACCATTACCTCCCAGCCACTGAGCACGACGGCATTGCAGAGCACTCCTTCCGATACTGTTATTCCCCCGGGGGTCGCCGAAGCATCCCGTCTCCTCCCCGACGACTCGGAGGGTACCGGCAGACTGAAAGTTGGTTTGGGGTTGGGGATTCCCTTGGTCGCCGTGTTGGCAGAAGTCCTGGTGTACTTCATGCTCCGACACCGGCAAAAGGCGCTTGCAGCAAGAGTTGAGGCTTACGGCCGCCATGGCTTGTCGACGCTTGAGGAAGGGACTTCAATGCCGGGCAATGTCGAGTTTTCCCCCTCCATTTGGCTCGCAACCTCCGGAGACACCGCCATCAGCTAGTAACAGGGCAACGCAACAAATTCCTCCCTTCGTGCAGAGTCGGGAAGCATTCAGCGGCCCACGCGTGGCTAAAGATACGAATGGAGGCGGCAGCTCAAGCCAAATTCCCTTGGGGACTGCTGAGGAAGGGAGATTGGCATTGGCAGAACTGGACGGTAAACGACCGCGATACGAGTTTGATTAAGGGAGAGTCGGCGTATGGAGTGAAGGTGAGTGTTTTCAAGGCTTTGAAAGAGTGGTCTCTCATTAAGTTCTTTGGAAGTTTGGTAATAATTACGGGCAATGTCACAGGTACTAGTAATGCCTGTGTCTCGGGAGCCTGGCGATTGTTACAGGCAGTGGCGAAGCTCACATAGGCTATTACTTTGGCAGTGAGACGAAAGATTCTTTCTTTTCTCTGTATCGGACGCTTATGTTTGATGAGTCGTTCGGGGGTATTAGTAAGGCGGTGAGTTTGAGCCGCCTCGCGTACCAGTGTCTTTATGTTGAACATGGTAAACAACAGATTCCTTGTTTTGACAACTTCTACATGTACTTAAAAGTCTAGATTTATGTTGTCTTGTTCTTGTCGCTTTGGAGGTGAAGTAGCCTTACCATGGCAATGGCTAATGGGGCGATCATAGTAACATGATGATATTATTACCAACGTGCATCGTGAAGTGAAAGGTAAGACATTCTGGCCCCCAATGTCTCAGGGACGGAACCCCCGGTGTCCGATGGGTGAGTGCGGCGCAGCCTTGTTGATCGACAACCCCTCCATTGCAACCCTTGCCGCCCAGCGTATGCCGCCATTGGTCTGCGAGACGCGGACAGCGGTAAATCGAAATTCACTCCATCTTATGGGCGCAATCCTTCAAAAATCGTTTCATAACCCGCTGAACAGCAGCCTGCTATTGGACGCTGGATGCTCCGCTGCAAATCCTCCTCTTCTCAGCCCCCTGAAAATATCATTTGACAGCACCCATCCGGCCCAGCCATGGTTTCACGGCACCAACCCCTTGTTGTGTAAAAGAAAGTGCTCCAAAGCTGTGCCCCCCGTAGAAGAAATTTATTTGAGGGAGCGACTGGGTTTGCTTGCTATATCACAATTACCCCATTATTCATTTATTTTGACTTCATGTCACGGCAGTGCGACGTTGTGTCCTGCCCGGGGGGATGAGACGAGACTCTGCTTTGTATATCATTTTACAACATTCTTTCTTCTAGTGCCATCTAGAATGACCAGCCATCCTCTCCTTGTCGACGCGTGGCGACTGGTCTTGCTGGCCGGGCTCTTGCAGTTCCCCGCTCTTTCCGTCGCGCAAAGTGGACAAATTGCTTGCTTCGGCATCAACGGCGAGCCATATTCCAACAACACACGATGCCCCGGATCGAATTCCTGTTGTGGCGTCAATGCGACGTGTTTGTCTAACAGGCTCTGCCATAATCCTGGAGACGCCCCGAACCTGTGGGTTCGTGGGCCATGTATGGTGAAAGGATGGGACAGCATGTGCGGGCAGATCTGCCTTTACAGTAGGTTTGAGCCTTCCACAGATACCGCGATTGGCATCGTAACTCACCTCTTCACCCTTGCTAGACGAAACGGAACAAGGTGGCGGCAGATTCCCGCGTGTCACTCCCTGCGCAGACGGAAGTCTCTGCTGCAATAACGACCCACAATGCTGCTCCAACGGGCGCGGTACCTTTCTCGACGAAGACGGCTTAATTGTTTCGACTCGTGTCACTGCCGCCACGACGAGCTATCCTCCTGTCAGCGGGACGGGACCCGCGAGGTTTACGGTCACGCCGAGCCCGTCAGTCACATCTTCGACCTCGGCATCGTCCACGACAACTGGCACCTCAACGAAACCTAGCACTTCTCCGACATCCTCATCCACCTCGATTCCCGCGAACCAAGCACAAGATGTCTCGTCTGGGTCGGATAACAGCATGGGCCTAAAAGTCGGGCTTGGTCTGGGCATCCCGTTAGCCGCGCTGCTGGCGGGGCTCGCAGTATACCTGTTTCTCCGGCGTAGACGGAGGGACAATGCGGAGGCAGCAGGTGGCTCTGCCGGTTATAGCCAAGAGCAGTCTTTTGGTGGGGGGACGCCAACGGGCTACGTCGGCACACACAGCAACACCCCAGGATCTGTTTCCGTGGTCAGTGGGACACCCAAATATGTTTACACCTCGGCGGCGGTGTTGGTTGAGGCAGGGGGCGATGCAACTGCTGAGCTGGACACGACGCAAAGACCGCGGTATGAACTGAGTTGACGACAATGCCTGCGGAACCACACTTGTCGAACGGCAGATGGAAACAAGGTGTCGCTGTGGCGGATAATGATTGTGACTAGAATGGGTTTAGTAAATTATCAATATAATGGCATATGAATGCATTCCGGGCCTTGCAAGTTGCGCTGTTCTAGAACTTGAAGCCTCTTAATCTGATCTGAAACGCTTGTAAAGTCATGTTGAAGGGATAGATGGATTGACAGCATTCGTATTTTACACCCCGATACGAAAACATGACACACCTGCCCCGCAATCATTGGCCGCCGAAGTTTTCGCTAGCCCAGGGTGGAGTAGTGCACACCATCAAGCTCCCCCAGGCAGGTGGTGGGGTGGATAACGTCGCGCAACCTTGGTCTTGAATAAAAATTGTCAAGAACCTTTCCGACTTCCCACCCAAATGCGACCAATCCCCCACCTCTCAAGATGGCAGCTGACGACACACCTTCCAATGCCTCGGCAGGCGCTACCACTCCTTCTGCTGACCAGAAACCCGAGCGCAAGAACGAGAAGGGCGATCGGGGCAACGCGCGCGGGGGCTACAAGGGCGGCAAGCGGGGTGGAGGGTCGGGGTCCAAGGACAAAGGTCGCAAGGGCGCGGGCTTTGGCAGCAGCAAGTATGTATAATATCGCCGAATTTCTGTGTCGCTTGCAACCTGCTAACTCTGCCCCCCTTCGCAGATGGGATATGCCCGACAAACGCGAACAGGTCCAGAACAACCGATCCGCGAAGCGCCAGAAAGTGATCACCGATGAAGCTGACGGCACTAGCTTCATGAGCATCCCCTTCACCGCCGAAGAGATTGCCGCCGAAGAACGCCGACCCAAGCGCAAGGTAGCAGTGCTCATCGGCTACGCCGGCACTGGCTATCACGGCATCCAGATCAACCACAAGGAGAAGACGATCGAGGGCGACATTTTCGCCGCCTTCGTGGCCACTGGTGCCATCTCGAAAGCCAACGCCGATGATCCCAAGAAGTCGAGCCTGGCCCGCTGCGCAAGAACCGACAAGGGCGTCCACGCCGCCGGCAACGTTCTCTCCCTCAAGCTGATCGTCGAAGACGAGGATATTGTCGAGAAGATCAACAAACACCTGCCCGACCAAATACGAGTATGGGGGATCCAGCGAGCCAGCAATTCCTTTAGCTGCTACCAAGCCTGCGAATCGAGATGGTACGAGTACCTCATGCCCAGCTATGCCCTGTTGCCGCCTCAGCCCCACAGCTTCTTGGGGAAGAGGATAGCCGAGTCAGCAAAGGCCAAGGGCGTGTCCGACGAGTACAACGAGCGCTTGGACGATGTGAAGGACTTTTGGGAAGAGGTGGAGAAGAATGATATCCAGCCGATCTTGGACAACATGGAGCCCGAGGTCAGGGCAGAGGTTCTGCGGATTCTGCGCGACTCTGCGGACCAGGAGCTCACCGAAGATGCGCCACAGACAAAAGCCACTGTCAAGGTTGCAAAGAAAGGGGCAAAAACGACAAATGAGACACCGGCTGAAGTCTCCCAAGAAAAGACTGGCACGGCTGTGACGCAGGACGTCGAAATGGTGGATGAGACCACGGCCGAAGCGCCCCAGGCAGAGGCGGGCGAGGCTCCTGCGGCGGAGGAGAAATTCGAGAAGGCGGAACTCACACCGGTGGAATTGGGCATCCGAGAAGTCAAGAGCGCCTACATCGCGGCCAAGCGACGCTACCGGGTGACGCCCGCTCGCCTTGAGAAACTCCAACAAGCACTCAACCTCTACCTCGGCACCCATAACTTCCACAACTACACTATCCTCAAGTCAGCCAATGACCCGTCCGCGAAGCGACACATCAAGTCGTTCGAGGTCAACAACATGCCAATCCCCATCCGCGACACCGAGTGGCTTTCTCTCAAGATCCACGGGCAGAGCTTCATGATGCACCAGATCCGCAAGATGGTTGCGCTGGCGGTGATGCTCGTGCGGTGCGGCGCGCCTCTCGACCTCATCAACGAGAGCTACGAGCCACGCCGGATCAGCATCCCCAAGGCGCCTGGCCTCGGCTTGATGTTGGAGCGGCCCATGTTCAGCGAGTACAACAAGAAGGCAATCTCTCTCGGGCGCGAGGCCATCGACTTTGCCAAGTATGACGACAAGATCCAAGAGTTCAAGGATCAACACATTTACCGGCGCATGTTTGAGGTGGAGGAGCAGGAAAACTCGTAAGTTCACAATTATCATTTACACCCATCACAGACGAGTTTACTAATTTTGTTTTTGTGCAGTTTCCACTTGTTCTTCAACCAGGTCGACAACTTCCGCACAGATTACTTCCTCTGGGTAACGGCCGGCGGTGTTGGCGCGTCCTATGAGCGCCAGGAGCGGGGAGGCGAGAAGGTTCCCAAGGCGCTGCAGGCCGAGCTTGGTGACGAGGCCGATGGCGTGGTGGAGGAGCGGAACTAAAGTACTAGCTCTATTCCACTTGCTCTGAACCAAATGTTTTTAGCAAACTCCCCAGTGGGTTCTTTGGTCTCGTAGATTTAGTTAGTATCTGATCATTGTTCCCAACGTTATTCTTGTGCTGTCCTCGCCATGAAGTAACATGGCGAGATGGGATGTGATTGTGACAGAGGCTGAGCTTAGTTTTCTCTTCCCCATGCCGTCAGATGGTGGTCGGGATCATGAGCCTCGCCTAGAAGACCTCTCCCTGCTTGATGACAGAACCTGATCAGTTCCTCATATGGCATAGCGAGCAGCTCTCAACGCCTTATCACACTTGCTGACTGGGGCAACGGGTGAGTTTGCAATGCAAGTATTACAAACACAAGAGAGAATAGAGACTGAAGCGTACAAAAGAAACACTCTGCTGAGTTTCTCGTGGATACAAAACGCCACAGTTCTCGTCAGACAGGCCCCTTCAACTCCTGTCGAGCCGCATAGCGAGAAGCCCTCATCACAATGTCATGCTGGGAATCAAGCAATTACAAAGTCAATCTCTGCAATGTAATTTAAGTAATTAGGCAAATTCATACACTTCGAAAGTACCCCTTTTTCTATCCTAAGCCCGCGTACTCCTCCACGAGACCAATGTGTCTGTGAGCGTATAGTCTGCGACACTGTTTCAAGAGCTTTTCTTGTCTATTCCATTATCTTGTGAGTTAGTAAAGAGCGGTTAGGGAGGGGCAGGAGGGTTAGGATGGGTTGGTTGCTGCTGTGATGAAGATACTTGATGTTGATGGTCTAGTTTTTTGTGCAAGGTACCATGTCGGGATGCAACGGTGGTTTATTGGCCAGAGAACGAGGGCCAAGACGAATAAATCTTCCGCCCCCAAGCCACACAAGCTTCAGCTCCCAATAAGTGATGTGACTGAGCTTCTTGGCGACCTATATGCAAATGCAAAGAATAGCTGACCACATTGCGGTGTACCCCAAAGAGGGCTAGACGGTGGTAGGTCCCCGTTGATGGCGCTGTGAACCAGCTTGCAGAGGAGGGAGGAGACATATGAAACGGAATGGGGCACGCCCCGGGCAAAACCATACATACACAATCCAACAGCTAAGGACCTCTGCCCCCAACCAATACATCTCGATCAGGCACCTAAGGGGAAGGAACACTTCAATCAGACAACCTAAAGAGAGTCAGCATCATGGAAGGAACAAGCCCACCGGAAGTATCCCAGCCCACGGCGCCTGTTGGGCCTATTGCAAACAGCTCCGGGTTGCCGGTCTTCGCATTCTTCGCCGCTTTGGCCAAGAGCTGCCGCTCAAAGACCCCCCCCCCCCCCCGGACGCTTGGAAGTCTGAAACACCCATACACGGCGGCGGGGGTGGTGGTGGTTCGAGTGGCATCCCCAAGCCCATCCCGGAGCTCGACGCTCGGGTCCTGTCAACAACGATTTCGCATCCCAATACCGCCTACCTCACGCCCATTCCCGAAAGCCAGATGCCTGATCTGCCAGCTTTTCAAACTTCCCACTCTCTCCTCGGCGGACGAGGCCGTCGAAGAAGAAGCCTGGGTCCCTCCACCGGCCGACGGCATCGCCATAACTGAGACAACTGAGACTACCGATACTACCCCAGTCCCACTGCCATGTTTGTTCAGGCCCAACGCCAGCTATCTGGACAAGGCGCAACGCCAGATAACAACTTCCTTCGACGAGACCGAGACTTGCCTGGAGAAGGTTGGATTCGTCGACAAGCATGGCTACGTGGTCGAGCTGGCGGGGGGGCACACCACCAGGCGAGGCAGGCGACCTATTTCATCGCCGTTGTCACCACGACCGTCGCGCTGAACAACTACAGCCCCGAAAGCCCGGCGGCGGTGGCAGCAGCCAACGAGACGCTCGAGGGCTTCCTCGGAAGCAGCCTGACAATAGCCTCATGCCCGCCCTCGGCGGCCTAGCTTAGTGGCGTCTGGTACGAGTAATCTTTCGAATTAACCTCGGCTTCATTCTAGAGAAGATAGGTGAAATACAGAGATAATAATGCAAAGCGCAGCTAGGTTCAATTGAGTAGCGGAAACAAACATTCTGAGAAGCGACCGACTATGAAGGACTAGACTAGGGCGAATTCCCGACACTAGCCGTAGTAAACGGCGTAGACCTCCCAACCATCAACCCTGTATAAGACCCTAATGTTGTCCTTGTAAACGCCGTGTCCCTTTCCGCCGACAGTAGCATTTCCGACCTGAGTATAAAGTCCAGCTGCTTTAACCTCAGCATCGCCAGCCACGGTGGCCTTTACAACCACTCCATCTCCGAAGGTCGCTACGTTGAGCGCTCTGTTAATACTCCTAAAACTTATGGTATCAAGACGCGGAAAATAGAACAACTAACCAGTATAGGTAGCACCTTCCCAAACCACGACTCCTCCTTTCTTGATATCGACATATTTGTCAGGCTGCTTTCCGTCGTTACCACCAAGATGGTTGTACCAGGCAATGCCGCTACTGGCTTGCCCATTCTTATAGGAATTGACGAGGTAGAATCCGCCTTGGGTCTTCTGTGGCGGGTCTGCTGAGGGGCCAGATGGCCCGGGGCGCCAGGCGGACTCGCCGCTCACGTTCCCGGCTGGCGAGTAGCGACCGACGACGTAAGTCCATCCGTTGGAACCCTTAGCACGGGCCATTCCGACGTTGGTGGTTTCGGGCCAAACCACCTGAGGCCAGTTAGTTGCTGGAACCCAAATCTTCGCCTCTTCCATCTCTGCCTCTAGTAACATGTCGAGTTCCGAATGCTACCATGAGAACAAACGTACCTGTGTATAGTGGCCGACCGATCCGAAATCTGCTATCTCTCCGATTTTCTCTCCGTGGTAGTTCTGTTTCTCCTCAACCCATGCATTGACGGCATCGGTGAAGGAGGGTTCCCCTGTAGACCCATATAGGTTTTCACCATCACCGGAGTCAGGAGCATGCTCAAGATTGCCAATCTCCGCAAGATGGTTGGCCCAAGCCTGAGCGCGGGCGGCAAGATCATTAGACCATGTCAGCGAGGGTCGAGGACCACCCGGAGCGTCGGCGCGGGCTATATAGAGTGTCAGGTTAGCCAAGTTAAAATAGAACTGATGGTAGCGAACGTACCGGTGTTGTGGGCTTGGACAGCTTGGCTCGCCATTTGAGAATGTTGATTCGGGTTATGAACTTATAGAGGGAAATGATTTGAGATCGAGAATGGTACCA
Source organism: Lasiosphaeriaceae sp. G1095 (assembly GCA_027569635.1). Classification (NCBI taxonomy): domain Eukaryota; kingdom Fungi; phylum Ascomycota; class Sordariomycetes; order Sordariales; family Lasiosphaeriaceae; species Lasiosphaeriaceae sp. G1095. The sequence continues at coordinate 167,161 of JAPDFK010000026.1, read as the reverse complement.
ACTGCCTTAATATTCGATAAACCGTAAAGGACAGACATGGGAACCTAATGACAGCTTTATATAACTTTGAAGGACTTAACTATGCAAGTATCACCAGGGAACGTAGACATCCACCGATGATCGTCAACATCTAGGTAAGACTTCGGCCCTCCACATCTCAAGCTGTAGTCACGCTGACCGGATAATAGAATAGAGGCAAGTTCTCAGCCCTCCGCAATCTGCAGTCATGCTGACCGAACAATAGCGGCAAGTTTTCAGCTCTCCACAATCTGCAGTCATACTGACCGGATAATAGCGGCAAGTTCTCAGCCCTCCAGTCACGCTGACCGGATAATAGAATAGAGGCAAGTTTTCAGCCCTCCGCAATCTGCAGTCATGCTGACCGAACAATAGCGGCAAGTTCTCAGCCCTCCACAATCTGCAGCCATACTGATCGAGTAATGGCCGTAAGGTCTTATACAATATCTTCCTGCATATATAGCTAGGCTAGCAGGTCTGTCAGGACTGGATATAATTGAGACTCCGAGTATCCTCGGATAAAAATATGTCTCCTAGTTTTTATCCTAAGGTACCATAATCAAAGCATCCTATAATATGAGATTAAAAATAGAATATCCGAGGATATTACAGTACTTTTTCCTAGGCCCTGTAGAGAAGATCAGAGAAGATGGTGTCCAAAGTGTCATATAACCAAAAGAGCTTATTTTGGCTGTGCTTAGCACAGGTCACAATAGGGGGGGACCTACGCCGAAGAGAGCTTAGCTCCTTAGTGGTCAATGCTTGGCCGGGTCTCTGTCTGTCAGGGTCAAACGACTACCCCGACCTCCATTGCCTTTTCTCCCGAACATATATATATATATCTATATCACACAATGCGGCACTTTTGCCCCGATCGCTCGTATACCGTAACTTCTAACAGATGGCCCCCACAAGTGATATCCTCCATCGGAGGGATGCCCGGGGGATGGCCTCCACCGGGAGGATGGCCCCTACTATTGGAGGATTTCCCTCTCTGTAGGGGCCATCCTCCGCTTAGTAAGGGCCATCCCCCCGATAGATTAAGTGACGCCCTAGGATACTCTTTGTTCTAGGATAATCTAGGGCCCGTCGAGGGCCCGGCGTGGACCCAGCGATGAGCTGGGCCGCGGTGCCCCCGGCCCCTGATGGAACTTGGGCCACGACGCAGCTCTCAGCACGATCTCGGGCCCCTTGGGTAAAAGTGTGCCCTCCTCTGCCGACCGCGAAACCAGCATTGCCCTCAAGGAGGCCAACCCTGCCACAAAGCACCTTGGAAAGTCTCCGGTAGTGGGGGCCGGCGCCGTCCTCGGGACGGGCGGGACTCCGGAGCCAGACGGGAGCCTTGTCGCCGCCCTTTGCGTCTTGACAAGAGTAAAACTCACGACAACGGACCCGTGAATTGCCTTCGCATCCAGGGATTGCCATTGGTGCACTGTGCACCCAGTGAACATGCGGGCGACCCAATTGAGACAAACTAGAATAGCGGGTCTCCCGTAAACATGATGAGGTTCTGCTACCAAGAGGAAACAACCCAGAGCCCCCCCCCCCCCCCCCCGGGGGGCAATTTTTTGCGAAAAGACCACCTCTCTGTGTTCTCCTGCTTCTCTGAACTTTGGAAAATGCCCAATCTATGGACCCCGGAGCACAGAAAAAAAGTCCACCAGGCCGCGGAGATACTTCATGGTGTTACGGATAACCCCTTAGCAGAGGCGTCGTAACGAGACTCACTCCCAGGAGTCGATTCCAACATTATTCTCTTCGCTTGAGGGTTTGCTTGAGAGATGAACTCCATCTGGCTGATCACATCACATTTCTGGCCCACTCGTAGGAGGGCGTGCGGGCCATTTCAGGTGTTTCTGTGGAAGAGAGAGTTGATGGACTGGTCATTCGGCTGGCCAGTAATCACACTACGTCCGATTCCACCATCTCTGGGCTGAGAAGGATTATGGGCACCGTCAGCAAAGGTGCTAGGGTAGGTAAGCTTATGTGTTGGCTCATCAGAACATTCTAAGGATAACTCAGTCTCCCAAGAACTCGCAAGGTTACTATACGGGATACATATTCGAAGACGTCTTGGATCTGAGCCAAGAGCATATTCTGAAACGAATTCGGCCTATTTGGGTCAATGTTCCCAAGTATTATCATTGCGGTGAGGAGTCGCTGTGGATGTGTGGAGACCGGGTGTTGAGTCTGTTCAAATCTATATCGAATCAGATACCCGGCATCGTTTCGGGGCTCGACGGACTTGTTTCAAGTCTGAAAATACTCAAGAGCAGGCCAGATAAACAGAACCTTCGAGAGGTGTTAAAGACTGCCGTCCATCATTGTGCCGAAGTATCTTACAGCGTAGTCCACTGCCCTTTAGAGAAACAGTTACATGAAATCCCCGATGGTCGAAGTATTTCAGAGTTAAGAGAAGTTGTGCATGCTTGACACACTGGCGCGATATTTCGATCTCTGCAAAGATTTGCAAGAGGATAACGATGATAATATGCTAGCGAAAAAGAAAACCCGAACACCGTGCGGGTAGAAGATAACGGTCCTGATAATCGATGATAAGGAGAAGAAACTGTGTCTTCATAGTTGTCGAACGCGAGGATGTTGACTCGGAAGTGGTGGCGACGTAGATAATTACATAGTTTAGAAGTCTAGAAGTTTGAGCCCTTCCTAAGGGGGGTATCGACGAAAGACTAATGCTCCATTTGCTATTTCTAAATATTTTTATAACTCTACACATGTTTCGAATACCAAGTCGTACTGAAATGGGGGTTGTGGTTGGTCGAAGAGGGTGTAAGCCTTTACCAGAAGGGGTCTAAGCCCCTAAGAATTCTGCAGGACGCCGACTTTGCTGCACCGTAAAAATCACACATGGCGCAGATAAGAAATGCAGCGGGGGTAAATGGGCAAGCAGAGTCAGGGAGGGGCAGATGTGGTGGCGCAGCTCAGTCTCGTCTCCTCACCCCATCTTCTACGGCTCTCCTCAAGCTCTTCCTCGAGGTCACAATGCAATCGACTCCTTCCACATCTTGTTCATAAAGCTCGCAAATACGTGCAACTCATTGTGTAATGAACCAAGTCCCCATCATGGCAGACAATTCCATCATTGGCAAGATCCAGTCGGCTCTCATGTCGGCCACAAACGAATTTACCGCAACAGCCGCCCAAATAAACTTTGACTTCACCATGATGAAATACGAAGCCCCGCCAGAATACCAGTCGCTGAGCCAGAGCCTGTCTCAGAGGCGGAGGCAGGACGCCGAGAGCGGCCAGGCACATGTCACAGCTCGGCGACTCGGCTCTCTCTTCGATGGGATCCCTCCGCCAACGCCAAAGCTCATCAGCGCATACGGCATCAGGGCCTCGGACATCTTCAACGACGTGTCGGCGCGAGGCAGCAGTCTCAACGGCGTCTCGAATTGCATCTTCTCCGAGTACGCAGGCATCGACGCCACGAGCATTTGGGCTGCTGCGACGTCGCGAAAGGCGGCGCTGCCTGTCCACCTGCTCGCGTGCATGCTCGCTCGGATCTGGGACGAATCCGAGGCCACGTCCATCTGGGTGGAGATCGTGGCCGAAAGGAGAAAGGAACTCGCGGCCAAGTTTGAGAGTGGTGCCGAAGTCCCCATCGCGCAGACCACAGCCGCGGTGCAGGGCGACATCACCAGGGAGCAGCTGTCCAAGTGGGATGCGAGTGCCGCTCCTGGCTCCGAACCGCTGACTCGGTCAAGAATCTCCAGCAGAAGCAGCTCCTGCTCATCGTCAAGAACATCAGCATGCCCGTCAACATCGAGAACAACCCCTACAAGAGTATCATGACCGCCTGGACATCGGCGCTGGAGACCATGGAGCTGCTCATATCGGGGGCTCCCCACGTCGTGCAAGATGGGGCCGTGCTCATTGCGCTCTCGGCATGGCATCTCTATCCGAACATGGTGGTTTTTAGCGGGTCAGACGGAGGTAAGGAGATTCTGATGAACGACGGCCTGATGCATCCTGGAGGTATACTTTCGCTGGGGATTTTCGACTCTGGGAATCGAGCCACCAAGGGCGTCTACTGGTCGCTCTCTTTAGCCCATCACAAGTTCTACGGTCGGGCCATCACTAAGCTGGGCCAGCTCGACAGTGATGGTTCTCGAATGACATTTGCCGAACTTCAGCAGGCCTTCATTGGTGTCATCCTGGCACACTGGAGAGTGCCCGTTGACGAAACAGTTGATGCAATGAAGCTTCTTCTCCAAATCGCTTCCTCTCTTCCATTCAATGCCCACTCGTCCGAAGATAGATGGATTGAAATGGTTACCACGCCCATTCTGAACTTCTTCCAAGACGAGGAGAGCGGGACTGTTCCGGTTTCGTTTGGGAGGCGCCGGAGTGGCTTCATCGGAAACCGCCCCAAGGGGCCAGAAAGACCCTTCTTCGGGCTGACGGACATGCCCAGTCTCCTGGCCTTGGTGAAGCCGACATATTCTCGGATCGAGCTTCTCCGTAGATTGACCGAAAGAGTGGCGTGGCTTGAGGACACGGAAGCTTGGATTGCATTTCGGCTCGACGACTCCTCCTCCTCCTCGAAAGCAGAAGAGCAGTGGTGTTTCGCGACAGTCTTCCCAATCCCGTTCAAGAGAAGTCGGCCCGTCAAGGTGCAGTCAAATTCGCACGGTTCAGACCATGGCCTCCCACGCTATCACTGCCTCTGGGTGAAGGAGGAAGAGAATCTGTCGCCAAGTAACTTGAACTTGCGAATAGGCTCTCACTCAGACCGCGTCGTTATGTTTGGGAAAACCCCATTCCTAACACGGTCGTCGAGAACCATCATTAGCATGCCCCGGGAAAAGAAAGAATTCAATTTTTTATTTGGCGACGCCGATAAGGCGGCCGTCTTTGTCCTTCGCGAGACCACCTTTCATATCGGACGTGTCGGGCCAACCATCACGGCCGATGATATCAGGTGGTGTCTCCAGAACGACTTGTTCTTGCCCAAGGATCTACAACACTACATTTTCGATCGCGAGAGCCCAATTATTCAGGCGCTTCTCCTGCTTTCATACACGTCCTGGTCGTACTCTACTCTTTCGCTCCAAGGGGCATCTATATCCCCACGCGTCTTTTCAGCGCCCTTCCGAATATATTCCGTGTCAAAACATATTGACCAGTGGGCCAGTACCCCAGTTGGGACTCACATGGGATACCCGACGGTGCATAACTCGTTGGCCATCATTGCGTATTTTGAAACAGGACTTGATGTTGTGCTGGGTCATATGGATGGTGTTGTTGGCTTGTCTATTGGTGACTCGATATATATTCCCGAGATGGTGAGTAATTCCCTAATTCTAGAATGTGCCTTCCTTCCGGCACAAAATATTCAACTACTAATTGTCCGATACAAACAGATTATGAACGGCCCGGCATCTCATCAACATGTCATGACAGAACGCTTCAGTCGTCTGCTGGGAAATATTGGAAGACCCGGACTGACTGTGCTCACATGTCCTGCCACTCCAGAGGCCCGGGAAGTTGATCACATGGCGTGGAGAAAGGCGGCGGACAGCTTTAACGGATTCCAAGACGACCACTTCAACAAGACGACTCTTCATCTTTCCTTCACGGAGTGGAAGGCGCCTTTGTGGACGGAGAAGGCCGTCGGGCAGCGCGACACTCAAGCCATGCACATGGAGGCCGTTGTTTCGGTCAGAGACTCGGGACGGTGGGTGGCCGACGTGGATATCATGAAGGCCCTGGCGCAAGGCTGCGTGCAACATCTGCCGCCGCAGGAAGGAAAGCGTAGCCACTCAACACCCCAAGCGCCCAACCGAGAGATTCTTGCACTCGAGACATGGGATCAAATCTTGGACTGTCCAGATGGAATTCTCGTCACTAAATCACACGGAAACTGGGTTGCCCGGCTGGCGTTGGTATCCGTGCTGGCTCAACACTGCACATCCGTGGCCAAGAAGATCATCATCTGTCCCGAGAATGTCTGTTGGAAATGCGTCGACTTTCCCCCTTATAACGTGGTCTACGTGTACTAGGTCTAAACACAAATAGGCGACTGAGTCACTTTCCATTCATTCGTGATTCAACTCTTTGCTCTCAGCTTATCTTGGATCTATAAATTCTCTGCAAGGAAACTTTACTTCATTGGTACTGGAGCGCAACAGTTTACAGCCATAAATATTGCCAAGAATAGCCTTTTTACACCAGACCATCATAAGAATTTGACTTTGTTAATTAGTCTGATCTTCCAAGTACACACTATGGAATACCCGCCTCAGGTTATGTATGAAAGATTGAGCTCCTCCAATGCCTGCCACTCTGAGCTGCCTGCGGCCAAACTTGAAGCGTTGCATCGTGATCGGCTATGGCGTTATTCGGACGCCAGTTCAAGTCACTTCGGCACCTTTCAGAATGACGAACCCAAATTTCAACCCCTAATCAAATCACCAGTACCTGGCCTTCCTTGGCTTGTGCGATGAATACGACAACTCCAACACAAACTCTCAACTACAAATACGGCTTTAGAAGAGCCAGCCGCCCTTACAACAAGGACTTCCGCATCTACTTTGAGCGGGAGGATAACGGTAGCTCCGTCTTCCCTTTCTATAACATCCCGCCATTTGCAAACAAAAATAAGGGAAGCGAAGTATTAAATATAACTGTCCCTCAACCTCCGTCACCCCATTCTCCGTTTGGCCCTGCTTCTGTTGACGGGAAGGCGCAAGCCAGTCGCCCCCGTTGCTCAACTCGGAGCTTCAGGCCTAATCTTTCCTCCTCGGACATTATATTTTACTGCCTTCAGCCTATAAATTATTAATTGCCAAACCTCCAGACGTGTATATGGTATATGGTCGGCTGTATTCACCATGGGACGTCAAAGTCGGAGGGATCAGCCCTCCAGGAATCGAAAACTCATCGTACTCCGAAATAAGCTTATGAGCGGTGACCGCATTCTCAAACAGGACTTTCTCCGATTTGTCCCCATATACCCCCAATTCTGCGCGGTAGGCCCTGCCCTGCAGAACATGATTGTCTCGTGGATGGAGATCAATCCAACCACGATTCAGAAATGGCTCGCAGATATCAAACGAAAGAGTCCTTTCTGCTTTGCGGGTTCCCCCAAAAACAAAATAGTCCACGAAAAGCTCATTGCACTTGGGCTTTCCACTCGGGGGGTATTCGTCTCCGAGGTGGATAACATGGAGGAGGAGGAGGAGGAGGACCCCGACGAAGAGTATGTCCCCGATAGCGACGAGGACGAGGACGAAAATTGTTCTCAAATCGACAAGTCACGCCTGACAGTAACGGCAGCCTCGCCAGCAGAATTTAACCCGGCCAACTTTGGAGCACCTGTTCCCGGCGCGCTCATTCAAGTATTCCTCGATGAGACAGGAAAGGCGCTGGAAGATCTTTACCTTGAGGCGGTGACCAAATTCAAGAAACTGGTTGACCGTCAAAAGACCATGTAAGTGCCTAATAATGCATCCTCAGTACCCATGGCTCGAACAGCAAAAGAAAGAAACTGACTCTTGTCTACGTAGGTTCACCAAAGCAGCCGAAGCGCTAGATCCAAATGACCCTTTCCACGAGGCGTTTATGAGGCTCCGATCCGAGCTGCCATCCCTCTCGGACGATATGAAAAAGGCACAGTTGTGCTATGACGCCGCAAGGGCCAAGTCGGTGGACTTTGCCAATGCGGCGGAACAACTACAAAAGAGAAAGAAGGCGACTGAAACCATGTTCAACATCGATCCAAAATCTGGTCGCGAATCGTCCGGCGAGCCAGTGTCCCTCAACAAAACACGGCGGACTTATTCTCGAACACCAGCAGCCCCGTCAGTACCCAAAGTTGTAATGGAGAGGTCTGCCATCATTGAAAGTATTGAGAGTCACTATATCAAGCATGATGCCCCTTCTCCCAGCAAAACAAAGTCCAGCCCCTTCCAGCGAGGAGGATCTCAACGGCTTATCGAGTCCCCTGCGTTAAACGGGTATGTCTCTCCATCCCCTTCCATCCCATGGGCTAGCGCTCCCATCCTCTCGAAACCTTACCATTGACTACCTATGGACATGGTACTCCAATTTCGTCCCTCTGGAGAACACAACGAAAACCAGGCCAGCCAATACAATGAATTTATGATTCATCACCTTTTCCCTGGTGCTGGTGGTGTTTCCGATGAGAGAAATTGGCAGGGTCAGGGGAACACTCCCCATCCTGGGCCCAAAGAGATCACCAAGACCAACCCAAAATCTGGCCCGGTAGATTTGACGGTTCGTTCACCTCCAACACAGAGACAAGCTATCGTATGAACGAGTCACTAACCCTATCAAGCAACAGGCCGATTCTCCCCCTGATAGCGGGACACTTCAACACGGCCCCCCATCATTCTACAGTCCCTACGGAGGCCGGTATGGAGATTAAGGACCCCCCGTATTCCCCCTCGAACAGCGGAGAGGGATCAAGACTTGTGATGGAGAGTGACGAGTCGGATTTTCTTGACAGTGAGATATTTTGTGACAATTTGGTGGGCGAAGATTCCGCAGAAGACGATGGAATCTCATTGACCAGTGACTGGTAGTTTTGGCACGCAAAACGGGACAGTTTGGGATCGAAGGGGAGACACATATCAAGTATTTTCTTTTTACCAGTTTCTTTAATATTTTCTTTCCAATCAAGGGACAAAAAGGCGGGTGATAGCTGGGGGATCGACGGAATGTTTTGCTTTAGATCACAAGCACCGCGCCAGTATTTAGCAAACGCAACCCATATGAGGCTCCAACCGGGCACAGGGACCAGGCCCATCCCATTTCATAGTTCTCATTACCCAACTAATTAGCAATATTTCACACCACGAAAACTTGGAGTTGCTAGGTGATACTTAAAATGGCGCATGTTTGGAAGAGGTGAGTGTCCCCGATGGTTCGTTCTCAGAGCGCGAACATTCCATGCTTGACTATACGCGTCGATTCTCTACTACACTAGAAGTACTAGCTCGCAACGATGTCCACGTATCCAATGTCTCGCCTTTCCCTGATGATAAATCACACCTGCTTCTTGACTCCCTTGCCCAAAGACCCGAGACCAGGGACTAGTTTCGGGTTTACACTCGACACTGTCCACGGCTGCGACAGCGGTTTGGGAGCACCAACACCGGTGGTAGTAGTAGCAGCAGCAGCAGCATCCGCAACCGTTCGAGGCGGCGGGGGGGGCCCTTCGACCGGCCCGGAGACGTACTTCATCGAGTCGTCGCCGCCGCCCACCTGGAGGCGCGTATTCGTCGTCGCCTCCATCCGCGCGCCGCCGCGCAGCTTGCTCAGCATGGCAAACAGGTTCGCCGCGTCCTGCTCCATCGCGCGCTCGGCTTCCTCGTCGCCCGCGCCGGGCTGCTGCAGCGGGCCCGCGATCCACAGCTCGCGTAGCTGGCGCGTCAGGCCGAGAAGGTCTTCGATCGACTTGATCTATGACGCGGAAGATGGGGACGGTTAGTGGTTTTGGTCATGGGAGAGGAGGAGGGGGTTGTTTATCCGGTGGAAGGAGGGGGGAGCTTACGAGGCCGTTCATCAGAATATCCAGCGCCATGCTGCTGTATCCAGTCTGGCCGATGGTCGCGGTGCTGTCGACTTTCTCGGTGCCTTGTCGGACGAGCTGGCCAAAGGTGCTGAGGATGTCGGCGGTGAGCCTGCCTCTCCGCTCTTCCAGCACGGGCGTCAGTCTCGCGTGCAATTGGGGCATGCCGCCTCCTCTCGTTCTCTTGTGTCCGGTCGCCATGGTTTGGGCTTGTTACAGGGAGCTTTCGTTGATCGCCGCGATCGCGGAGAGGTTGAAGGTGGAGGAGGCATGATGATGATGATGATGATGATGGTGGGAGGGGTTGAATGGAGGCAAGTGAAGTCAATGGAATTGGGAAAGGAAGGGCGTGTCGGCAGGCATCCACAATGGACAAAAAACAGATGGCAAGAGGGAAAAGGTGACGACAAACTGGTCCCAGGCGGCGGGCACATCAAAAACGAGGCATTCACTATTGGACGCCGAAGCAGGAATGCAAGGAATGCGACAGACAAAGAAATCTCAGATGCACTCACCCATGAGGTCCTCTGACGCATTTTGGTCTCTGTCCATCTTCAAACCGTGGATATATAACGACTTCAATTGCTAAGAAGTGTTCGCACTGGGTGGGAACAGCGTCCCGTGATTGCTTGCTGGAGGGCGATGGCTTTGTTGAGCAAGCGCATTGTCGTTTGAAAGAAGAGACGGGAAAGAAGTGGGTGCGAATCTGGACTGTGCGAGGTTGTCGCTGATTGTGTGATCGCACCGTGAAACGAACCCCACTTCAGCCCTGGGGGTGGGGCACGCACAATGAACCATCAACGCACATCGAGACAACGTGGAACGAGCCAAACTTCCTGATAAGACATGAATGGTTCACCAAGTTCCCAATTGCCACTTTATCCTCTCCCTACACGTGCGGGATCATTTGAATCCATGCTGGCGTCCAATACACCCCAATCGGTACCACCCGCAAGCTGACAAAGGATTCAGCCACTATAAAGACCCGACAGATAATGAGAACTACAAGAATGAGCCTGAGAGTAAAAAGGAGAATTACTGAGGCGGCGTTTCTGATATCAATATTACCAGGATTGGAATCCACCTTAATGAGTTTAAAAGACTGGAAGGTAACGATGAGTATAATTAAATAGACGGGAAGAGTTGTGGCGGTGACGATGCAAGAGACTTTCCAGGAAACGGCCTCCGTTACTGTCGGAAATGTCCAATCCCACGCCGCAAGATGAATGCCACCGTATGCGATAGGAAGAAGGGCCATTGGCAATACCATGGTCTTGTTTTCGTCCAAATAAACGAAGAGCTCTGCTACTGACCCCATGCCGACATGCCCGAACCACGAGATCTTAAAGTCGGGCATCAGGTCGGACCGGCGCCAATAAAAATAATCGTTTGACTGTTCAATCAGCAGCCCAATGTAGTCTCCGTAGGAGTTGGCGCTGACTCTCTCACAACTCCTAAGGTCTAGTGGTTTCTGAGTGAAAAATTGGAACCTATTAGTGTCCTTTGCACTTGCGTTGTATGTCGACAATTGTTGGTGAGAGAGGGAGAAAGGGATAGTTTGAGCATCAGTAGGGCCTTACATGAAACCAACACCCGTACATCAAGAAGGCGCACAACACGTGAACCATCGTGTGCAGCTCGAGTAGCGTAAGCGGCAAACCATAAGCCTTCCGCGCAATACACTGTATGGCCATCCAACTGACTTGGAGCAGCACTAGTGCCTTTTGCAGTATATTGGCCTTGCTTCGATCATCGATGAGCGAGGTGGAGATTTCGAGTGGGGCAAGCTTGTATTCCGCAAGAACTCGTACCCCATGCGGGGAAAGCACTTTTATTTGGGTCGTTTCGCCGTCATCACCACCAGGAACCACTATCTCCAGACCACCCATGACGACAAAAAAGCCATATTTCATATCGAACACGCAGTTGTCAGCTTCATCGGCCCCTTGGATACCATGTGTTGCGGCATTGTGTTCTGCGCCGGCTAATTCTACTGCTCTTTCTTTTTGCAGGCTCTGCAGGTCCTTGGACAATTTTCGTGCCTGCGAAAATTGCGACCAGGCACAGTAGAGCACGAGTTCGGGAGCGACAAGGGCGACAAGGGCGACAAAGCCCCAGATACACTTGTCTCGCAACAGGCGCATTGAGCCAGCGTCTCGGTCGGGGATGTTGAGATGCAGGGCCGTATAGATGCACGCGAACAGTGTTAGGAGGCAGCTGAAAAGAATGCTGCTGGTGCCACGTACGGTAGGCGCCGATACCCATGACGGCGCCTGGACATCGTGAAGGGCGGTGAGGTTGTTTTGGATTTTCTCTAGCTCAGCGTACACGGCGTTTGCCGGCTCTGCGAAGCATACTGGGGCAATGGCAGTCATAAGAACTGCAAGTGTGACGAGGCTCTGGCAAAGTGCAATGTGAGTTTGCATCTCGGCGGCCGGGAATTCGAAAGTTTGCTGTCAGGATGTATGAGTCCAGTTGGTTTGGTCCAAGTGTGAATAGGAGGAAACTCATGGGCCGAGTTTCGAGCAATCAGCTCAGCTGGTGGCCTGATGCTGGGAGTGTGGCGGCGAGCCAAGCGCCCACTGCATCTTGTTGACTAGTCTAGCGCGGACTGTTGGTCGTCTCATATTACAAGCTGACACCTGATGTACCGTGTGGATCACGTCATTGCAGCCGCTTTGCCATGTGGTGTAACGACGGCTCGACATCGGTGCCCATCTGGCGGGTCTTAATTCGACTACCAGGGCCACAGTTGGGTTTCACCGAGCCCTAGCTTGAGGGTCCTTTGCCAACGTTTCCTTTTTCTGCAAATTTACTTACTCTTCGCCCACGATATGGCTATGGGAAGTGTACTTGCCGGCATGGCTACCCATCGCCCAAAACACTATTTGCAAGGTTGATGAGATGTGTTTTCCACTCAACGAAAAAAAATATTGGGCCGTTTTGATGGTCCATGTTCAGCTTTGTGATACGCCGCAATCCGTTGTTAATTAAGGAGGAGTCTTAATACTAACTGGAAGTCTGCCATCTTATCTTGACCCGCCCTCGGCCCCGCCGGCTTCCTCCCAAACAATCATATAGTATAGACCCAGCCAGCTCCAATACACAGCAATTGCGTGAGCAGGCGGCGTGAAGGCTAGGCCAGTTTCATGTCGGGTCTGACTTGAATGGTTTTGCAGCTCCTCTTGTGTTAACCCCCCCCCCCCTCCTAATTATGTTGTTTGCAAACTGTTCGATTCGTAAGGGTGCGAGGCCTAAATTCCACTATAATAAGCTCTCTCCGCTCCCCATTCTCAGAACAGAACTTGAACAGACAACGACCATCAAGTTTGGTAGTAACCACGACCAGGGACAGTCTTCAACTGTTTGTCTCTTCAACGCCAACGACTCTCTCTGTCATTCACAACTTGCATCATCACAGAATGGCCGAGGAAGCCCACACATCTTGGAGCCCAGAGAACATAAAACAGTGGGTGGAGTCCGTGCCGTCGTGGGAATGCTGTGGAAGCGAATGTAAATACTGGAATTCGAATCGGACTCCATGCAGCAATCCAAAGTGCAAAAATCACGATGACACACACTATGACTTCTCAACATGCAAGCTACTCGACAGTAAGGCGTCCGCTTCACTGAACCTCCACGCAATGCATTCCTAGGGGCGGCCTCCAGTTTGCTTACTCAAATCAACCTCAGACAACACGAAATTCCCTGCCAACTTCATGCCTAAACCTGCTGGTGTCTATAATCAAAATTGGAAACCCCAGAAGGTAGAAATTAGGCGTAATATGAATTCACATATGGGCACGATGCTGCCGCCAGGTGCGGCGCCGGCGACCATGCATCCACTCTTGATACCAGGAAGAAAAAAAAACCATTGTCTTGGCACAGACACCGTTGGACTAACACTAGAAAGGCCTGGACCAGGATTATGGCCCCCAGGGTACATCTGGTGGCCAGACTTCGGGGAACCCGAGCGGATACTTTGATCTGGCTCGAAGCGAGCGTACTGGCAGCAGCAGCAACGCGGAGGCTGCTGGGGCTAGTAAGAAAGATGATGGGAGGAAACAAAGGAGCGACAGGCGGGGCTACGGGTCCAGTCGCAGGCGTTGATCAGGTGGCACTCGGCCCCAACATTAGCAGGTGCCTTCATTCCTTACTCTGGCCCGTTTTGCCATATGCTTTCACAGGACTCTCAGCCGCAAGCACTATGGCAACCTACACTGATGAAGCTTTTGATTTTCCAAGAAAGAATAATAAAAAAAGGAAAAAAAGAATTCTCCCTTTCGGATAATTACAAGCTTCACGCCCATTTTGGACCGGCTTTCCAGAGCCTTGGATGGGGTTCTATTTTTCTGGCACTTTTTTCTTTCTTTTTGGGCGGTCAGTAAAACATCCGCGGGTTAACATTTCCACCCTCCCGAACTAACATCCGCATCAGGTCTCTCTGGTTGTGGCATCTCACTCGATGGCTCGGCTCACCTGGTTTTGTGGCCGACCATGACAAATGATTTTTTAGACTGCATTATATGCATGGTACATTGACCCTTTCCTTTTGCATATTCATTATTTATCCCTCACTTTCACTTTCAGCTATCAGCAAGATTATGTTTTGGTAATGGGATGGGATTGGCGGTGGCTCCGCTGATCGGGGGTCCGAGATTTGAGGACATCCAGGGCCATTGGAAACGGATAATCATATCACGCACGTCCGCAATTACACAATAGAACAACAGAGAGGTGTTTCCCCTCTTCAACGAGTTTTTAGCCAACAAGCAACTGGACTCAGTACACCCCAAATTAGCATTTCATTAAACTATAATCATCTCGGTTTCATATATGGTGGACGAAATTGGAAAACAGATGGTTTCTGAATCCGCCCTTGACAAAAGTGCCCCGTAAACACCTCACCACTGCACTTTTTACCATTTCCGTTTTATTACTGCGGCCCCAGCAAATAATTATTTACGTTAATATGATTGAGGTAATGTATTGACACGTCAGACCCCATTTCCCCAGAGAAATTGTACCCCAGGCTATCCCCAACTTTCTAATTAGTTCCATACTCTTACCAATTATATATTTCACGATCAATTCGTCTACCGACTTTGGTCAAGGTAGATATCTCTCTGTTCCGTCCTATATTCCAATCTGACACCTGACATATTGTGGGATTACGTCATTGCAGCTGTTTTGGTGTAACGACGCCTTGACACCGGCGCCGACTAATTTCTTCTGCTCTCATTTAACTACTAGAACCACAGTTCTGAATTTGGATTTCGCTTCCGGGTCCAAGCACACTGCATTCGCACGAGCCCTAACTTGGAAGTCCTCTGCCGAGGAGGCATGCATTTCAACCTAATTACACCGCCATCCTATCTCTACCTAGCCGAGGCGTCAGCCGTTTGGCCCTCAAGCAATCATCTAGCCATTACAAAGGACAAGCAATTGACCATGCAGGTGGCATGGCGGCGAGTCCGGTTTCATATTCGATTCTGTGCAGCTCCTCCGGTGACACAAATGAGATTCATGTGATGCTTACAAACATTGCAAACATTGCAAACATTGCAAAGCGGTCGAGTTTCGAGTGTTACGAGGTCCCAGAGCCAAGCATCGCATTTTTTTCTTCCTTCAAAGAACGCCCGTGCGATCCAGTGACGGATATCTCTCGCCATCATGTGCCGCTGGGTGCGGAACTCTGACGTACACCCGGTATGTCAGCATGAATTGCTTGCAAAGGCTGCACCCTATGTAGAATCTTGGAACTGCAAGGGCCCCTGGCTGGACTGTGATCCTCACTACACCGAAAAGAATCCTTTTGTAATAGAGCGCCCGTTTAAAGGGGGTGATCGGCTGTCTTGCAAAGAAACGGATTGTCAATTTTTTGCACCTACTCGTTTCCTCAAGAGGAGGAGAGCTGCCGCCAAGGCATCCAGCCGGAGAGCAGGTATGGCTTCCCGAGATAGTTGTTACTGCGCTCCCATGGGGAGTTGTATTGCCATCCTGGTGACTTTATCTTCTGACATTCGTTGTAAACAACTTGTAGCTGCTGGATCTTCTCTTGGCTGTGGACCGACCCAGCCAGGTCGCCATGAAATTAAACCTCAAAGACACGGTAGGAGCCGAAATCAAGGCCAGATTTAACCTCTGACATATGCCGACAATGTTCTCCTTCTGGTAGATTACGGTGCTGCTAGCAGTCGTGAGAATAGTACCGCACTCGGCCGTGTCCCAATAGGGACCGCTGTGAGCACGTCAACAGTGCAACTCGATTCTGCCCCTTCCACCGCTCAGCATGATGGCAATGGCTATTTTCCCATTCTTCGGGATAGGCAGTCACTTCCCGCTGTTCAAGGAGTTTATTTCATTTCGCTCGGCGCTGCTACAGTCCACGCTAGTTGCCCCAATACATCTGCTGATGCAATGGGACAGCGGTCATCTCTGAGTTATAAAAATCGAGGCAGCTCTGATGGCTTTGGCCATCCTTCAGTCACCTCTCATCCGCCCCAAGCTGGCCATCATCTGGCTAACAATACGGCATTCGCCCGTTGAGACGAACAGTTCAGCAAAGGTCGGGGTATTTATGGTGACTCTACCAACGCAGACCTTCCAATTCCTATGATGATGAAAATGGCCAAAGAGGCTCTTCGAAACATGAACGACAACCCAAACCAAGCCCTCTGTGTTTGACACTCTTCCTCTGCTGCCGAGTCTGGGACCACTGCGACTGGGTCTTGGGATCATACATCCAGGGGGCCAAGTCTCTCTCGGCATAGCGTGCAACCCCCGCTCCGAGATGCTCCGCGACCTCGTGAGCCACTACCGGCGTGCGACAAGACGCCCTGGCTAGCATCGAAAATTCGAAGGGAATATTGAGACAATGTGAGAGACTACAATTCCAACGTTGGGACACGCCCCCCTGGTGGTGGGCCTAAACCGGCTGAAACGATGGGAGACGGCGGAGAGAACAGGCCTCCGCAAACAGGATATTAATTATAGAAAATTACCCTGGGATCCTCAAGTGAAGTTTTTCGACCACCTCTCCCTCTTTGAACCATTTCCCTCTAGGCTCAATACTAGACAGCATACATTGGATTCCCTTCCCCCTCCCCTTTTTTTTTTTTTTTGTAGTTGAAATACTATCCCTTTTCTAGCCATCTTGTGAGAATAATTAGCCGGAAACAAAATTCTGAATTCATCTGTGATGATTGAAACAACTCTTCTCATCGTCGATCGGGGTAGCCTGGGGGCACTGTTCTTACATGTAATAACAACACCTTTTCCGCTAGCGTACATGTAAGCGGCTTGGGTAACGTCGGCGCGGCCAGAGAGCAGACGGGGGGAAGAGAGAGTGATCAAGCCAGCAGGTAGGCAAAGCTGATGTGCTATTTTGGGTTTGCGATTATGTGGGGGACTTCTACGAGTTTGGCGTGGATGAAGGGCGGCGGTCGCCACATCAGAAAACCTAAATTTTGGTGGCATGATGTTGTTGGTAGTAACGAATGTCGTTTGGAGATTAATTATTAATACCAGAAAGTTGTTAGCGGTTTTCAGGGATGTATTTGTCACTTTGTTGCCGATGGAGATAAAAGATCTTAAGCCCGTGATGGCATGTACAGGCTTTCCTCACGACAACCCCTACACGACGTTACCACAATGGATACATCCAACCTCAAAGCAGGTACGGCTTCTCGAGTTAGATTGCTACTCGTAAGATGGCAATGGATTATTATGTGTTGAGGCAGACAAGCCTCTCCCCTTTCCGCATGGTTGGCAGCATCTCCGCATGTTCCCCGACAGAAACCCGCACATTTTCCGCAGTTTCATCCAGGTAGCTAGCGGGACCCACATGAAGACCCCTACACGGCCTGACCACGGTGGATATATCTTCCCCGTGTAATCAATGGTCTAGGTGTAAATGGATCGCTGACATCGTCAAGCATGATCTAGGGCTTACTCGTGACGGCTCCAAATGCCCGACTCGGACGAAGAATAAACTGGACCGGACCTCCGTCCAAGAAGAGTACATTTGAACTCGCTAGTCTAATACACGCAAGCAGAGATAGGCTGTTGTTGATAAAATGGGTATATAAGTCGGAGACATGCTCCGTCCTTTCCCATCACATGTCTCTCTACCTACTCACTCACAGACATTCCAAACTCTCTCAAGTCTCAAATCCCGATACCAAACTCCCCAAGAGTCTCTTTACCACAAACGCAGCTCGTTACATCCCGTCTCGCAACCCAACCCAACATCCCCTTTTCACACCGCCACCCCAAGATGTTTTCTCAACTCGCATTCGCTGTGGCTCTGCTTGCCGGAAACGCTCTGGCCGGCCAGATTGGCTGCCTCTCGGAGAGCCTGCCCATCACCATCGGAACGGCGTCGTCGTCGATTCCCGCGCATAAGGCCTTCTTCACCATGGACGGCTGGACCAACTGCTTCGGGCCCTTGCTCGCCGACAACTGCGCCCAGATGATTGGCCTCACAAGCTCGGGCAGTGATGGGTTTCAGAACTTTCACTGCGATCAGGGCACCGTCAAGGTGAGCTGGTGGATCACCAAGGACCAGTGCCAGAATATCCAGTTTCAGAATGGCGCGCATCATTACTGCTGCGGGGGTGCGGTATCCTGCACTGCCACCTAAGGTACCTGAGATAGGTGCGCAGCATCGGTTTACAAGCCCAGAGTTTGGTTGGGTGCGAAGGCGGCGGGGGATGGTGGCTTGGAGGATGGTGGTATAGGGGACGGTGGTTTGGGGAATAGTGGCTACTGGGAGAATTTGGTTCAGTGGGATTTTGATCCGGTTGATCCCGGATAGTGGTCTCTTTTTTCCTCTGTTTTTAGTGTATGCTGCCACAGGACAGAGGGTCGGTGTGCTGAGCTTTTCTCTTTAAGTCATCCTTTTGCTGAACACCAAGTTCACTTTGGACTCGGGGGTACATATATAGGCATCATTCTAGGGCACAATCTAAACTTCAAGTCCCGGCTTCTGCACCTTAGCGACCTTTGTGCAGATATAGCGGTTAACGAGGTTCAAAATCTTGATAACCGCAGTCTTGGAAAATTATTGTCCACATCCTTATAGATGAGTCAATCTATTCACATGCAGGGATCCAGTCCCCACCAGAAAAGAAATATCTCCCATTGTCTCCAACCTCGTGATTTGTCCAGTGACTCCACCGATTTTCTTCGACACCACACTTTTACTTCGGATCCATAGAAATTTTACACACAACTAACCTAAAGTGTATCATGATAGTCTGTCTGTCTCACTTCGGCCGCATGATACGAAACCACCGCGGCAAGTAGGTAGGTATCAAAGTGCCAGTGATATACTCGGACGGCGAATGCCCTCTCGTCCGATATATTTCCAAGTTCCAGGGGCTTGCACACAAAACCCTCCATCTCATTATGAGGAAGGAACGACACATGACATAGAGCACCTCTTGTAAGGACAATTCAGGTTCCCGTTCCCATCTACGGCCCATGTGATGCCTGTGAAACATTGCAGACCACATGAACCTCAAGGGTCTGGCCTATATCCAAAGCGTCTAGGCCTTTTATGCTCTCAATAAGGGATAGCGAGAAGCCTTCGATGCTCTTCTATGCGACCCTGGACGCTCTCTTATTTAACACTGTGGGCATAACAATCACTGTGCGGCGTGCCCTGTCTTTTTGGCTCCGGCCTTCATAGATGCCTGTTTCAACTTAACCCAATTAAAATATTTATTACTGGGTGCCAACTGCTGTCTAGAGAATGTGATATAGCTGAATTCCTCCTCTGCTTGTCTGGTTGGTATGAACCACCATACAGTTGAACCATTCAGTCTTTGTCCCTAATTCCGGGCCCCGAGTGCGGACTAATATTTAAAAGAGTGTGGACGCCATAGGAAAATAGAAAAAGAAACACAAAGAATTGAACCTCCATGTGACATGTAATTGGGGGTAGTTGCCAGTCGAGAGAACACAGGCATACCTCATTTTCTTCTCCGTATTCTTTGGGTCTCGAAAGGCATGGAAGAATAAAAACCGTGGAGTCGTGTGGCCCGAGTAAAGGAAAGAACGACGAAACATACCTTGTGTCCCTTGATTCTGTGCCATCCTATGGTCACAAAATTAACCACTATGGGCGTGAATTCCGCAACACTGAATCAGCCCTGACCCAGACCAAGTAGGACCAAGTTGGCAACATTCATGATGACAATGATGAACCACACCACGGTAGACAGAATTGCCAGCCACCACGAATTTCCCATCTTGATGGCGCCCTGGCGGTCTCGGTCGCCAATGGCCATGCCACGCCGTTTGGCTGTGAGCAAGCTCCACGCTGAAGCAGTGACATCATCCGCCTCCTCGACGTGAAACCTTGCCATGCCAGACTGAACAGTCATGTAACGATCACGGCACGTGAAGAAAATGAGGGGAGCTGTGACAAATGGCAGGACGCTACTGAGTACGACCTGGGATGCATTTAGTGCCGCGTTGAGCCCAGGCTTTCCGACCGCGCCAGCGATGACGATGGACGGCGCGATACTGATGGATCGTGTTATCAGTCGGCGGAGCCAGGGGCGCATTTTCCACCGGAGTGCACCCTCACTGACCATCTGCCCTGCGATGGTGCATACAATGCCAGCGGATACGCCGGACAGGAGCAATGCCAAAGCGAAGATGGTGCCAGCTGCGGGTGCGATGCTGCTGGAAAGAAGGGCATGGATAGCGAAAATGTCCTCTTCGCCCACGGCATCTGGATTCTGGTACAGCGACGCGCCTGCCACGATTAAGATGGCTGAGTTGACAAACAACGCAAATGTGAACAGTGATAAAGCCAGCTCGAGAATCGAATACTTCAGCGAGTGTTTGATGGCGGCGAGAGACGGGATGTAATGTACTTTGGCATTGCCATCGACGCCATCGTTGGTGGAAGATGCGGCGGAGATGGGCTCGGCGGGGAGCAGGCCGCGCTTCTTATCAAAGGCACGCAGTCGCGGCTGGACGATTCCAGACCCGAGGAAGAGGCTGTGTGGCATGACAGTGGCGCCCAAGATGCCGCATGCTTGGTAAAGACTGTGATTGGGGATTAGTGAGTATAGGTTGAATGTGGACTTGCACAGAAAAGTGTGGAAAGTATACGCACCCTTGTTGCTCAACAATGGCGCCAGAAGGGAGGTAGCCTTTGAAGACTTCACCCACACTTGTGCCCGTGATGAGGGAAAGTTGGATGCAGAAACAAATAACAACACCCAAGACCAAGACGCAAACAAAGAGTTCAAACAACCTCAGTCCTCTAATGGAGCCCGAGGGGTTGTAGAAAAAGAGGATCGCCATGACGTCAAGGATGGACAGTGCACAGCCCGCGACGAGCGGAAGCTGTGGAATGAGTAAGTTAAGGGCAATAGCAGTGCCAATGACTTCTGCAATGTCGGTCGCAATAATCGCGATTTCGGCCAGCGCGTAGAGGAAGTAGTTCAGCCATCGTGGGAGGAAGACGCGGCACGCCGAGGATAGGTCGAGGCCAGTGACAGTGCCCAGCTTGATGGCCAGACTCTGCAGGAGGATTGCAAACAAGTTGCTCAACAAGACGATGAAGAGGAGATTGAAGCGATACGACGCTCCAGCAGCAATGTCGGTGGCGTAATTTCCGGGGTCAACTGTTGAGGTTCATTCTCAGTAAATCCCCTCATTGGGACGAAATGAATGATCAAGAGGAATGGCAATTGAAGAGACAGGAATACTGACTGTATGCCACCGCAATCATGAAGCCAGGGCCAACAAATTGTCCAAATGTGAAAAATGCGTGCTTGAGACGGCCAAGGCGAGACGTGTTGGTGCCGCCGTTGCCGTGGGGAGGAGGCGAATCGCAGCCAAAAACCCCGACACCCGCCACGGCCACCTTGGGGTCGCTCGTCGGCCCCGCCCCGTCAAGTCGACCAACAACCGGATAAACCAGGTCGGTGGCCGACTTCCTCTCGCCAGCTCCAGTGTGATTGGCCGGGGGTTCGACATTGTGGACGCCGGCATCGTTTTCCAGTCCCTGTGAGAGGCTACTTATCGTGCCCGAGTCCTGATGGTTTCTGGCTTCTCGCGTGTTCGCGATGCCATTCATGTCTTGGTTTGTGGTGAGGTCGGCGGCGAGGTGGTTTGGGCTCTGGTTGTAGCCAGAGCCCTCGGGCTCGTCGGTTCTGGAGGGGCAGGAACACATGGCGGGCTGCTGGTGTTTGCAACTCGAGCTGTGTTCTGCAAGTTTGTGAGCACAACTTTTTCGGGGAGAAAAGAGCGAGGGTCGGGACTCGGGAGGTCACCAGGAAGGTGGGGGGATTTACAGTGGGGGCAGCTGCCACAGGTGCTCTAGCCGAGCCCTTAACGTTCTGCCTCGCTGTGCAAGCTGCCCAAGACTCAATTGTCTTGTTGGTCGCGCAGTAGCCCAAGGCAGGGCACGATTACCTCGGGAAGGACAGACCAGAGAGTTATATGCCAGCACCGAAACAGACAAATCCGACTACGGTGAGTCGTGTCCCTCCGGAATGTTTCCCCGTCTTTCCCCGCATTGGCATTGGCCAGACCCAGAGTCGGCCCCACCAAGAACGTGGGCGGCTGCTTCCATGCTGGGCAGGTGCCAAGGCAACGTCATCCCGTCGCACACACCACCAGGCAGGCACGGGCAGGCAATTATCCAACGAACGCGTTCAAGAAACGCATCCAATTGACTGCAAGACCAACCAGTGAGACACTTACCGAGCCCGTATACTACATATAATATCTGCCTCTCAGACTGCATACGGTCGGTCAGCTTGCCATTGATTGGTACGGGTAGAATCGTTCCGTCGGAAGCCACCCGACGGTTTTGAGGTCAGCCAAGTCCACAGTGAACGAAAGGACCTCGGGACTTTCTCACCGCCTGTCACGGCACCTGTTCTTGGCGGGCGTGGCACGTCCGGTTCCGGGCAGCACGTGGTCCGTTTATCAGCTGCTGCGTGTTGCACTGGTGGTCTGTGCGTCTGTCTTTCTCCCCCGCATCTGCCCGTTTCTGGGAAACAAATTGTCTCAGGGCGTTTGTTGGTGTTTGGTTCCAAGACGACTGATTGTCTTAGACGGCCTCTTTCCAGAGGGACGCCGAAGAAAGAAGCATTTCGCCAATGTTAAATTTAGGTTAGAACTAGCTGTTGCGGGATATTGATCGAGAGACCCCATTTGTGTGGAACCGAGAGAAAAGTGATCGGTATGCACCTGCCAAGCCCGTAGCTCCAACGAAGCCCGCGTCTGGGTGGTTGATTAGCGTTGGGACCCCTGCAGTCATCCTTGGCTCGGCACTCACAACGGTGGACAACCTCGACCAACCCTCTTGCTCCATGCTTCTCGTCACCTTAACTTTGATGAGTAAAAGCAAAACATCATTCACACCCGCACTAGATTCAACCCCTCAATGGCTTGTGGTTCGGGTTGTTGCGGAACCCCAAAGAGCGCGGGTCAGGAAATCGTTGACGAGTCCCAGTCCGCGCAACTCCCTAGCCAGGACACCGAGGACAACTGCTGCGGGGACGAGAAATCCGAAGAAACGACGTTCGAAAAAGTCGACAATGTCCCTTATCAATCTGATGACAGTGTATCTGCTAGCCCACAACCCACAGCCAAGGCAGCTTGTTGTCAAGGTTGCGACGACAACACAGTACCACCAATCCAGAAGCAGAGCTATGAGCCAGCTAAACTCTTCGAACCTGCTGGTTATCAGGATGATAACTGTTGCGGCGGGCAAGCTATTAAGCCATCGGAGAATTCCGACACTGTAAGGGCCGACAACTGTTGCTCCCCTGCCGCTCCTCCAGACACCACCATCTTCAGCTGCAAGGACAGCTGTTGCCAGTCTCAAGAGCCGAAAACACCCGAATGCTGCGAGGGAAAGCCATCACCGTGCTGTGACGTGTCATGCCTTGACCGCCTGGCTCTGCGCGCATGCCAAGACGTGAAGCATATTGTTGACTTTGAACCATCCGAGGGTACGCTTCATTGGAGAACACAGCTTGAGGTTTTTACGCTAACACGCAAAACGAAAAGTTGAAGTTCGTCGCGGATCTAGCCCGAGTTCTCTCTGTGAAGGAGCCGACAATGGGAAACCATGTGGACACCACAGTCGCGTCACCCGCGATGCATACGCCGCGACCCTGGAGGCCCTCGGATGCATGTGCCGCGCCTTGTTGGCTCTCGGTCAGGAGTCATGTTGCCCTCCGAAAGAACGCTCGTCTCTTGAGAGAAAGCGGCACTCAAAGCGGGCCCCATCTCGGCCCACATCGTGCACTTCTGTCGATTCATGTTGCGCTGCGGCTTCAGGAGTGAGTGACACGGCTGCCAAGACTCAAACCCGGTCGAGGGATATTCGCGGCACCGCTAGCTCAAACACAGCTCCTGGTTCTTGCTCCAAAGGATGCTGTGGAGAGATCAAACTGCCAAGCATTTCCGACTCATGCGCCGATGGCTGTTGCGTCGAGGACGAACTGAGCGTGCAAGTCAGTTCCCCGAAGCACGCCTCCACCAGTGTATCCGATGCCCATGATCTTGAGAAGGGATTGTCGGAGCGTGAGCATGTGATCCTCAGTATCTCTGGAATGACGTGCACAGGATGCGAGACCAAGCTCAGACGTGCGCTTGCACCTCTCCAACCAGTCAAAAACCTCAAGACTAGCCTAGTGCTGTCCCGGGCGGAGTTTGATCTCGATCTCGCTGCTGGGTCCCTAACCGACATCATGAAGCACCTGGAGAGAACTACCGAGTTCAAGTGCGAAAAGATCACAAATAGAGGATTCAACATCGACATCATCTCACCCGTTGATGCATCAATCTTTGTTAAACAAGCATGGCCTGACGGAGTCACAGAGATGAAAGTCGTCGACAAGTGCACCGTTCAAGTTGCTTACGACCCAAAACTCATTGGCGCCCGAGCTCTTGTCGAACAGGGATGGGGCACTCCAGTCAACCTCGCTCCGCCCCAAGGAGATCCAACTTTGGCAGCTGGGAACAAACATGTTCGCCATCTTGGATACCTCACCTTGTTGTCCATTGTGCTAACAATTCCCGTCCTGGTTCTGGCTTGGGGTCCAATCCCCAAAGACAAGATCGCCTACGGCTCTGCTTCGCTAGCCTTGGCGACGGTCGTGCAGTTCGTCGTCGCGGGCCCCTTTTATCCCAAGGCCTTGAAGAGTCTTGTCTTTTCACGGGTGGTGGAGATGGACCTGCTGATTGTTTTGAGCACAAGCGCGGCTTATATCTTCTCGTTGGTGTCGTTTGGTTATCTTGTGGCCGGCCAACCTCTCTCGACTGGCACTTTCTTCGAAACAAGCACCTTGCTCGTTACCCTGATCATGGTTGGCAGATACGTGGCTACCTTGGCTCGCCAGAAGGCCGTTGAGTCTATCTCTTTTCAGTCGTTGCAGACAGCAACTGCCATCATTATGGACGAGTCAACCGGCGTTGAAAGGGAAATCGATGCTAGACTGCTTCAATATGGAGACATTTTCAAGGCTGCCCCGGATTCGAGGATTCCCACCGATGGCACTGTTTTATCTGGTTCGTCCGAAGTTGATGAATCCATGGTCACGGGCGAGTCGAGGCTGGTCGAGAAACATGTCAAGTCTTCTGTCATTGCTGGCACAGTTAACGGCGCTGGAACACTCGTTGTTCGTCTTGACCGCGTCCCAGGCGACAACACTATCAACGCCATTGCCGGAATGGTTGACGAGGCAAAGCTGTCAAAGCCGAAGCTGCAGGATCTCGCAGATCGTGTTGCGAGCTACTTCGTTCCGGTTGTCGTGGTACTCACGATAATTACTCTTGTTATCTGGATTGCCATTGGTATCGCTGTCCGGGGTCAATCCGGAGCTGAGGCAATGATTGAAGCTGTTACCTACGCCATCACCGTGTTGATTGTATCTTGTCCTTGCGCTATTGGTCTCGCAGTGCCCATGGTCGTTGTCATCGCCACTGGCGTCGCTGCAGAGCATGGTGTCATTTTCAAGTCTGCCGAAAGCATCGAAATCGCCCACAAGGCATCCCACGTCATCTTCGACAAGACTGGAACACTAACAAAGGGCAAGTTGTCTGTGACGGAAGAGCAGTACGTTGGGAACGGGGACCCAAGCGGCTCTGCATCGTTACTTCTTGGCTTGGTTGGGAGCATTAAACACCCTGTGTCGGTTGCAATAGCTGCCCATTTGAGATCAAAGGGCGTGACGCCAACACCCGTTTCTGATGCGAAGGCATTGGTTGGAAAGGGTGTCGAGGCCACAGCTTCTGGTCAAGTCCTCCGCGCAGGAAACTGTCGCTGGCTCAATCTGTCCTCTGATACACGCATCCAGCCCATTCTCTCAAAGGATTGCACGACTTTCTGTTTCACGATAAATGGCTCGCTCGTTGCCGCCTTTGGTCTGGAAGATCCACTCCGCCTGGAAGCCGCACCAACAGTGGCAAAGTTGCACGAGCGCGGCATTTCAGTCCACATCATCTCGGGCGACGACGGCGGTGCTGTCCGGGCCGTAGCAACCCATCTGGGCATTCCCGAGAGTAACGTTCGCTCACGCTGCACTCCGGCCGACAAACAAGCCTACGTTCGGGATATCATCATTCCCTCCACGACAAGTGGTGACAACACGAAGAAGTCGCAGACCCCCCCTGTCGTGATCTTCTGCGGCGATGGTACCAACGACGCCGTGGCTTTAGCCCAAGCCTCCGTCGGCATAGCTGTGCACACGGGCGACGAAGGAACCGGAGCCGACGTAGCCAAGTCGGCCGCCGATGTTGTTCTCATGCGCCCCAGCCCTGCTGGGGTCCTCGTCGCTATTGCTGTAAGTAGGAAGTCGGTGAGCAGAATTCGGTTCAATTTTGCCTGGAGTTTCGTGTATAACTTGTTTGCGATCCTGCTGGGCGCGGGTGCGTTTGTCAATGCCAGGATACCCCCGCAGTATGCTGGTCTGGGCGAGTTGGTCAGCGTTCTGCCGGTGATTGCTGCCGCCGTTTTGTTGCGGTGGTCAAGGGATTTGAAGGATTTGAGCGGGACAGTTGCGTGAAGGGACTTTGTCGGGTTTTACGCGGCCCGAGACGATTAATTATGGGAAACGTACAATATTGTAAAGATCATCCTTATTACGTGAAGCATTGTCGGTTGGTTGGTTTGTATCACAATCCAAAGAAAGATGCCATGTGCCGCTTAATGCGACGCGGAGAATGACCCGAGTCGTTGACCAGAGAAAAGAAGATATGGTCGAGGCAGGTGGGATTGGCGTTATATTTCCAGGGAAAGTTCAATATTTTACGTAACGGTTAGCCACTGTCCATGCCAGTATTAGGAGGCAAAGGATGACTGGTCATTGCTGCCGTGAGTGTCAGTGTTGTTTGGTAGTGAAGTGGTTTGATCCACACTGGAAACAACTCTGTTCGAAACTGCACCGCAAGAAGTGCCCTCTAAGGACATATGCCTTGTCACGGGTAGTAATTAATCTATGCCGCGGTGGTGTCAGGGTTCGTCGTCAAGGACGAAGATTTGAGGCGCCGTCCCTTTCGTTTACCTCTTGGGAAACGGTATCTGCTAAAGGACTCGGTCGGGCGCTTTGGTGTTGGAGAACCTTCTGCACAAACTCTATCTGCCTACCTACCCAGGTCTTCGGCGTCCTTCACAAAATCCGCCACTTTCACCTTCACTGACAATGCATCTTTGAAGATAAAAGTAAAGAGCTTGGTATTGACGCTGGGAGAAGAATGGCCCCCACCTTATTATATCTTACCGGGTTTGGAACTTGCACCCACACAACCCGACAAGACTTTGAACAGTGGTGATATATTTTGTGGGGTGGCCGGACATGGTACCATTATAACGTGAAGCAAGAAGAAAACATGATTGACATCGACTACGGGTTGGGAAGGAAGGATTTGGACACAACCAACGAATACTAATTAATTAATGAAAGAAAACAAAAATGAGTGGGTGGGCGGCAGCTTCACTCATCCACGATTCTTCTCCGGCAAGGTAGTTTCTTCACGCACAAAAGGGCCCAGCCGCGCGGCCCTCATAGTAGTGCCAGCATAAGGCTTTGTAAGTCATGAGCTAGTAGTTGTGATGATGGAGACTCCCTCCTTCCTCAACTATGGTTTTGTGTGTGTGGCCCGCACCTTCCTCAACCGTGGGATATAGCTCGCGCCTTCGCTAGTACTTTCACCGACCGACGAGACGAGACGAACGCGAATGGCCAATGGGTCCCGACGACGACGCCCTTTCCACCCGTCACCCCCCCAGCTGAGGGGGTCGCGGGTTCGAATCCCGAGCAAATCCCACCGGGGTTTTCATAACCGGCCGCCATACGGGGCGGCCGGTGGACTTTTTGGTTTCTTTTTGGCCATTTAATTCTTGATGGCGGTGTTAAAGACTGCTTATAGATTGACAGTAGCTTGGGATAACATGGGGCTGCAGTTCGAATTGCCCTTCTCGGTAGTGATAAAGCTAAAAATACTGAGTTGGAAACACTGTACATCATGTGTCGTTAATCTCACCAAAATATAAAATTTACACGTCTCCAGCACGTCCCATATTTCACATCGAACCCAAGATGCTCTGAATAGAGTAATTGTCTTTCTGCTCTTCTTCAAAGTCTAAAGCTCGTCATTCTCAACAAGTTAAAAAAAGCAATAGCTCAAATGCTATCAAACAACGACGACAAAAATAATAGTACATGGCTAAAAATGAAGCAAAGACAAATGAAAAAGAGAATAAGAATAAAAAGACAAAGAGAAAAAAAAAAACGAATGAAACCAAAAGACAGCCCTCTATCATACACACTCACCCTCACCTCGTTCCACTTAGCCCTGGTTGAAGATCTTGTAGTTGCTGGTGATAATCTTCCTGATAATCCCATCCAATCCGGGCATGGTACTATCCTGCGCCACCCTCAAACCCCTCGCAACGCCCGCAAAGGTAGTATAAGTCCCAATCATGATCAAGCTCTCGACCAGCTCGGGGACGCTCAAGATGGTCAGCGCCTCGTCGATAGTCGCCAGTTCATTGCTCCGTCTGGCAATCTGCTCGTCGATAATCTTGAGCAGGACACGCTGGCGATGCGTCCAGGGCCCCTGGCCGCCCACGATGTCGGCGTGCGTCATGTTGAGGCTGTTGATTTGGTCGAACGACCACCCGACGATGGAGAGACCGTGCACGTTGTTGTCAAAGACGTATTGTGCGTCGAGGAGCACGCCCGTTCGGCACACGATGAGCAGCCAGTCGTCGATGGCGAGGTTGCGCTTCGTGCCGTCGAAGGAACTCCCGAGGACGCCCATGAGCGGGACGAACAGCCCCTGCGCGTGCGCGAGGGTCGAGAGCATGGTGCGTGGGAAGGGGATGGTCTGCAGGGCTTTGATCACGGCCGGGTCGGCGTTGGTGGTGTCGAATAGCGGCACCAGCGGGGTAGAGTCGGGCGGCGTGAAGACGATGGAGGGGTATTTGCCTGGTGCTGGGGAGGTGACGGTTCCGGAGGTAGCCTGGGTGGTGCTGGCAGGTGGTGGTGAGGTTGGCGAGGAGGTGGCGGTGATGGGTTTTTTGCTGGTGGCGGAGAGAGCTGGGGTGGTGGTAGGTTTGGTGGTGTTGGGAACCTTGGCTGTTGTTGAGCTGGGCTTCAAGAAGCTGAGGGATGGTGTGATGGCCGGTTGCTGAGATACATCCGGAACGAGGCTTAGCTGGGGCGCGCCGGCCGCAAGACCCAGAAGGGATATGAAGGCGATGGGAGTGATAAACTTCATGGTGATTATATTCACGTAATCACTGATGATCACAAAGTTGTAGCTGGTGTTTAGAATGTGATTGGATGGTGTCGATGACGATGTGAAGGGTAGGGAGGAGAGGTGTGAGACCAAAGGCCTTGATATGAAGCTGAAGTGAATGTGTTTGAGAGTGATGAACTTGATATTGACAGCAGTATTGTTGATGTTTTATACATCTTGATAGTAGTACCAAAAAGAATCATGACTCGGCGATGGCGACGACTTCGTTTCCGAGCCCCCTCGGCTCAAGATCTCCACGCCGCATTGCACAAGCCCCCAAACTCGGAGTGCTTTTCTGAGATGGATCATTTGACACTACTTCCAGCTCAAAAAAAATATGGCATAGCCTCTCCACGGTGAAGCCGGAATGTGGTCATCGCGACGCCGCCGCCATTTTTTCAAAATTCGTATCCGCCAAGGCTTTCTTACGAGTACTAAGTCTAATGAGATATGCAACTCGCGGGGCTTGTAGTCTTTGCCATGCAAGCCAAGGGCGTCGTCGAAAAGGCTCCAAAGGGCTGATAATAAGCATGTGGGAAGGCATCTCTTGGCTTCTTAGCCTCTTGGCCTCTTGGCAACCATCGCCAGGGGCCAGAGGTAACCCCGCCAAGCAGATAAGCTTCTTTGGCGCCTTGGCAAGCTGGATTACTTTCAACCCCATGTGGTCAGCCTGATGAAAGATAATCCCATATTATTGTTCGCACTAGTAGTTTTTTTTTTCACGCCCCGTTGGCACTCGACATATAATCACAAGATACGACCTCAGCCGCAGTACCACTGCCTTCTCATGGGTTGCATTAAAAAAATGGGGGGGGGGAAGCCACGCGACGTGAGAGTTTCCTGGGTCAGGGGCACAGTCACACGAGAGAGATGAGGTATTGTGTACGGTTTACGCGACACCGAGATCCCCAGCTGAGATTCAGCACGTGGGTAGCTGTAAGATCCCGAGGCACCCCATGGGTTTTTTTACTGTACCTGCAGTGTTGGAACCTGGGGGCTGCAGCGTTGCGGCACCAAGTCCATGATCATGTTGGATGATCAGGTTCGGGGTAAATAGCTCGATTGCTTCTGAAGGCTTTTGTGGCTTGACTTCAGATTGCCTCGGTCTGTCCTGTGCCTCTTGTTGGCGGAATTTTCCTTTCTTTGCTTGCCGCCACGGGCTCGGTGTCCGAATTCGAGTTTGCAAAATGAGTGAAAAGGAATGTTGCAGTTTTAGGAAAACATTGAAGAGAATGCCAAGCCTCCATCCGCAATAATCATCGAAATACAGGTCACGTCTTACTTACGATTTTTTTGCTGTATGGCAATACAAAGGTTACAATACAACCTCCGCCAGGAACGAAGATGTGGCACAGCCCAATAAACTGTGGCTGGAAGAAATAAACGAAGCTAGGTTTAGTTCCATTGGGTGGTGAAGCAGATGATAAAGAATATGCAACTTTGATTCAATGTGAAAATATCTTACTGACAGTGATATGATTGAATATTATTGGTCAAGGAGTTTGCAGATTCCACACTTGAACGTTGAATGATAGACCGTTTAATATCGAGTGGGAGACATTAGACATCGAATAGGAGGGCGTTGGGAGCTTCTCATTATGCCTTGGAACAAACAGAAGAGGCAGTGATAATGAGCATGGATGTCGATACTGTCGATTCAGATGATTCAAAACTCGAGAAAGCTATCTTTTCTTGCGTCCTCGTAGATGACGGAGATAAAGACTTTGACGCTTACCGAGGCATGGTTCGATCGCAAGTTGGGAGCAATAGGGTTCGATCCCGGCTACAATAGGGTGCACATGATAAATAGACAATGAGACGCGGATCAAATGCAATGTATCTCCTCTATGCCCTTAGCTTCACCTGGATACGGGATCCGGCTATCTATCTACTAGAGCTTTGATAACCCAGAATGCATATGCAGGGTATGTAATCCGTTCCTAAACGCAAGGCAATCCCACACGGTCTCTGCAAAAGCAGCGACACACCACAGCCGGAAATGACTTTTGCTCGTCCACCAATGGATTGATTTCCCTCACTTCTCGCTCAGCTTGGCCTTCTTCATGTTGGACAAGTGCACCAACATTGCGCCCAGAAGGCAAACAAAGCCCACCAAAACCGTGACGCCGCTGAAAATCTGCAGGCCAAGATACTTGGAAGGGCCATGCAAAATGGCGCCGGCGATGGGATTGCCAACCAGAAGACCAAAGCCGGCGAAGCTGAACGACATACCCATTCTCTGGCCGACCTTACTGATGTCTGGGGAAATGGACACCATAGCTGTGGGTGGAAGGGACACGACAGCACCAGAAAAGAAGCCGTAGAGGATGGTAAAGGGAATGATGCCGCCCAAAGTGTTGATGGGGATCCAGCAAAAGACGAGAATACCAGATATGCAGATGCAGAAGAGTAGCGCATTAATCGACCCGGTGTAGTTGGCAATTAGATTGGGAATCAGTCGGCCAAAGAAGGATCCGGCGTTAAGAACCGACAGCATGTAGAACTCGAGGGAGTCGCTAACATTCAGCTGTGTCTTGGAAAACGATGGAATGTAAAAGAAGGGCTCGTAGAGTCCGAGGAAGGTGAAGAAGAGCGACAGACTGAAGAGCAAGAAGGCCATGTCCTTGAGAGCACCAACTTCGACAAGCTTCCTCTTTTGGCTCGGCATGGTGCGTGGCTTCATGACGAAGAAGGGCCAGGCTAGTGCGGCCAGCACAATGAAGCCCAGGATGCGGCAGGCCCAGGGATATCCGACATGGTCGAGAGTGTGGCGAAAGATGATGGGGAAGACGACACCGCCGAAGCTGCCACCGGCGGCTGCGATGCCGGTTGCGAATGGCCGCTTGGTGGTGAAATATTGGGCAACAATGGCAACGCTTGGGACGAAGAGGCAGCCGGCGCCGAGGCCCACAATGACACTGAGGGACATGAATATGCCAAAATACTCGCGCACCTCGCCGGCAATGAGCAGGCCGACGAAGATCAGGCCCGCGCCTGTGCCAATCAGGCCGCGAAGGTAGCCCAGATCATAGAGAGGTCCGCTCAGAACGCCAAAGTTGATGAGCAAAAAGCCTTGAACGGTGCCGATCCACGAGATGGCCGAGGGAGTGAAGGTGGACAGGTAGGTCTCCTGGTAGTACTCCTGGAAGACGCCAAACGTGTTGATGAGGCCCCTGCAGAGTCGCCAGGCGATTAGTTGATGAAGTCTTTGGCAATAGGTAGGTATGAGAAGAAACTCACCATGAGCTGAAGAACAGCAGGAAGGCGCCCACCACCTGCAGCCAGGCAAAGGTTCCTCCATTTGGGGGCGGGTCAAGTGCAGCCGTGGAAGGGGGAGGAGGGGCAGGTGCTGAGCGCGTTGCAACCAGGTCATGATCCGCGCCTGCCATATTCTCGTTTTGGGGCACTTCGAAGGAAGTCGAGTCGTTGAGAGAAGAGGGAATGGGTGTCTTGACATCCATCGTGACTGACGGACTTGTTCTTGTCGTTATGTTGGTTGAAGAAGTGAAAACGAAGGAAAAGTCGAGGACCGCCGCCAGAAGAGGAAATAACTACGAGGAAGAAGATGGGCTGAGAAGGAGCGAGGGCGGGAATTCTTAAACCGTGGAGCTTGGCGACGGGGTTTGCCAAAATGGAAACTCGCACGCGTCGAATTTAGTCAAGGGAAGGTACGTCGCTCAGGAACCTGACTGCATTACAAATCAGATTGGGTGGGACTTGGGCTGGAAGCTTCAGACGGAAGGTGGTGCATAAGGGACTTGTGCGGCAGCTGCTGTGAGCCCGCTAAAAGGCCAGTGAATGGCCGGCTTACCCAGCACCCAACAGGCACACCGCAGCACCGAGTAGGAAAGCCGCAGCTGGTCAGCTCAGCAGTTAAAAAAAATTTCCTGGCTGTGTCGTGTCGGCTCCGAAGTAGAAGGCAGTGCGGGGCCACAGGCATGGTGGGTGGGTGCATGGTGCCATTTCCTGTGCAGCATGCGAGTGGGCAGGCTCGATATACCGAGCAGTTTGCCCTTCCCAAATCTTACTTTTAGGTGCAAGTCGTTCTTTGTCGCTTCCTTTCATTTCTTTTTCTGCGCACAACACGGGAAATCCAAAGCATATATCACCCAAGAAGTCGACCGTTGACCACGAAACCTTGCCCTCTCAAACAATTATTCCCCATCATCAATATCATGGCGTCAAATCTTGACCCGGTCGCCTTTGTCATCACTAAGAGCGCAACGACTTCCAGTGGCGTCAAGCTGCACACTACGCCGCCGCTTGCCCCACCTGTCGGGGCAGAAGTTCTCGTCGAATTTATCGGCTCGTCCGTCAACCCCCTCGACCTTGTAGTCATCGAGGGAAAATACCCTGTCAAACCCATCTTCGAGCATCACGGCGAGCCCATCCTTGGTTTCGATGGCCTCGGTCAAGTCATCGCTGTCGGACCCGATGTCAAGTCCCTGGAGGCGCATGACTTTGTCATTCCCGCCCGCTACGGCATTGGCACCTGGCGCTCCCACGCTCTCCTCACCGAGGACCTGCTGGACAAAATCCCTGAGCCGGCCGACTGGGGACTGGCCTCTGCGCTCCGCCTCGGTGTAGCCCCTGCCTACTTCCTCGTCGAGAGCTCCCGCAAGCTTCGCCCCGGCGAGTGGATTATCCAGAACGCCGGCACATCGTTCATCTCGCAGATGGTGGTCGAGTTTGCCCGTCTCAAGGGAGTCAAGGTACTCAGCGTTATCCGGGACCGTCCCGAAGCGCCTCGCCCTGCGGCACCGTCCAACACAGTCAGCCTGACAGCTCCCAGCTCTGGCCCCAAAAAACCTCATGCAGTGGTCATCAAGGAGGATGCACTGAGTCAGGAAAAGCAGGGCAAGAAGATCGTACTGGCCATTGACTCGGTTGGTGGATATGCCGGCCAGCAGCTCCTCGACTGTTTGTCGCCAGGCGGCACCTACCTTCAGCATGGATTTCTCGCCGGCATGGAGCAGATCCTCCCCCTCACTGCCGCCAACCTCTGGGCACGGCAGCTGAAAATCGAGTCATCCCGCACCTCGTCACACATCTTAGCCCTGTCGGACCAGGAGCGACGTGACATTATGGCCTGGTTTGTCGAGTTTCTCGGCTGGGAGAACCTTCAGCTTCCCAAGACACATCATGTCAAGTTTGGCAATGTGGACAAGGCGAGTGCTCAGGCCATTATCGACGAAGCTCTGTCTAGGGCAAGGAAGAGCAAGTATCGCCAAAGGAAGCAGGTGCTTGTTTGGGACCCATCTCGATGGGAGACGTAAGACTCCGTAAGACTCCGTTCCATGTATGCGATGACGTAGCTAGGAGCAATGTTGGCGCAATGGAGAAATCCTCCATAACCCAATAAGTTGATTACTCTGCAAATGAAATCGTTTATACTGCCTGTGGTAATATCCGCGAGCATCTGTTCCATCTGTTTAGACATAGTTGCTCAAACACCCCCCTTGGTTACGAGGATTTTGTTCCTTGCATTAGAAAATATGGCGCCATCTGCCGAACCACGGAAGGATGATTTTTATGACTTGCCGATTCCCCATGAAACAAATAACAATACTGCATTCAACAAGTGCTATACATAATACGTACAATGCAAGCCAGGGGTTTCACCGCTTTGCCTGTGGGTACTGGTACCACCTGTATAAACAAGCCTACCCTGGGCTGAGGACGGCAATTCCGCAGGCGAAGGTGGGTGCGGCGTCAGCCAACAAACGTTACACGGCATCTTGATTACTCCGTACAGCAGAGCACGTCAGCCATACCCGGCCCCGGGGAATCCAGCCGAGAAATACGAAAAGTCGGAGATAGGCCAAAAAGGGAAAATAGGGCATGGCCTCGGTGGCGCGCCCCCCTTAGCACACAAGGCTCACGGCATTAAGCTTTGGACCTAGCCCAAGTTCAGGTCGGAATCCTACAGCAACGTGGCCATGTAGAGAGTAGCAACAGGCTGTTTCACGCCAGCACACGGATGCCTGCATATTATCCCAGCAAACCCTTGCCACATTACCCTTGCGATAATTACCCCTCAGTATAACGATTCGCATCTGACTTTGTGTGGTTGGAGACGTACAGTCCACGGCAAGCGCAGTAATTATCAAGTAACGGAGTTAGTTGCGGAAATAATCCACCGTATTAAATCCCGCCCGCGGGGATGTTAGTATAGGTACGTAGCTGTATGTATTTTTCGCCCCTTAAACCTTCCCGTGCTTCAGCAGAGCCAAGGTTGAGGCTTTGGTTTTTCTCAGCTGGGACGAAGCTGTGCCCCAAGACACACCCTCAAGTTGTTGACTCAACTGTGGCCGTGCGTCGCGTAGCGCCATGATGACCCCATTGCTACCTAGGTACCTACCAGCCGCACGTTGGATGGATGGAGGGATACCTAGGTAGACTCACGCGTCCCCGATTCTAGAAAATTCTTACCACATGGGTTCCCCGTGTCATCACACTCAGCCCTTAGGCTGTCCTGTATGAGCAAGATGAGCTTACCCAGACATCAGTCGCTTCTTCTGTGCCTTCCAAATTCGGATACCTTCCCCTGTGTTTTGGGTGTGGGTAGGCACCTGTTGCGCAATATCCCAATGCCGTTACGCTCTCTCTCCAACCTACCAATAGAATCTCTACCTCCCCATTCAAGAGCCTGCCATGTTCGCTTGCATTTCCAGTCTGACTCTTTATTATTATTTCTCCCCTTTTTAGAACTCGATATGTCCAAGGCTAAACAAACACGTACCTTACATACTCTGTCATCGCCGAGCATTCATTCAGCCGTGCTGGGCGAGCAGTGTAACAACATGAACGCCATCTTGTACAGGGAAACGCGTTATTTCTTTCAGCAGGCCGAACTCGACTTTGCCCCATCCTACCTCGACCTTGGGAGACAAAAAGAAATATGGGGGCGGCTGAACAGCTGCCCGGGGATTTCCATTTCCATCTGACTTTCTGAGGGAACTTTGCCAGGGGATAAATCAGGAGGATGACCCATGACCCACTCGACAATGTCTCCGCGGAACCGAGGGCCAGGCGAGGCCGACGGGGTATCAGAAATCAACCCGAGTTAGGTAGGTAGGTAGGTAGGCAGTGATGCGGATGTATTCCATGCCTCACTTGGTTGAGTTGCCTCTTCGGCCCATCCTGTGCTGTGCCTCTCATGTTCAGCCATGGATCGGTGTGTAATGATGATGTGTACTTACTACCTACATACCTACAGCTCACCTCGCGTTGACGGCATGGTGGAACCATCAGAGCAATCTATACTCGACAGAACTTTGAGGTGTCACACAGCCCGCTTCCGTCTGCCCTTCTAGGAAACCTCCTGACATCTGTTATATATACAAAGGCTGTAAGCTGTCGAGTTCACCGAGTTCGAACTCACTATATCACCATCAAGGAGTCTTTCATTCAGTCCATTCTACCTTTATTTGACTGCCATTCCCCCGTTTCAGACTCACCGTTCTCCTGTTCTTTCCTAGATCGTTTACAGTACTCAGTACCCCTTGGTACTGAAGTTGTCCTTCTTTCACCCTTTCCTCTTCTTCTTTTCCTTTGTTGACTGGCAAACCTGGATCACCACTTGTCAAAATGACGCTCCAGGTCTTGAGGCGTGACTCGGCCGTGCATAACGACGGGCCTACATCACCCAAATCCTCCAGAGACGTAAGCCAGCCAGTCCACACCCATCCTTTAAACACACAATCACTAACAAACCACCACCACAGTCATGGAGGCTGTCACAGTCCCCCAAGAGGATTTCCTTGACATTCAAGCCCCCCTACGTGGAGTCCACCCAGACCGTCACCGGCCTGTTCCACCAGCAAGCCAAGCTCAACCCCCGGGACCCCGCCATCGAGGTCGAGCACGAAGGTGTCACAACCTATGCTCAGCTTGACCGGCAGTCCAACGTGGTTGCCAGCGCCCTGCCTGCTGCTGGCTCGGTGATTGCCGTCTGTCTGGACCGGTCTGCCCAGCTGCTCATCTCGATCCTGGCCATCCTTAAGGCCGGCTCAGCCTATGTCATTCTCGACCCAGAGGCTCCTGCTAGCAGGAACAACCTCATTGTCGAGGATGTCAATGCCGCGGCTATTTTGACTTCGGCCGTCTACGCCCCTCGTTTTTCTGGTGATTTCAGTGTCACAATTGTGGATACGCTCCTCAAGCAGACCCCATCCACGGCCAAGCTGCCCAAGCTTCCCACCATTGATCCAGCCTCAACTGCCTACATCATCTACACTTCAGGCAGCTCCGGCAAGCCCAAGGGCGTCGTGGTGTCTCACCGTGCCGCCGCCCAGGGAATCACGCACTTCTCGCTCAACGACAAACTACGATGGCTCTTCTTCTACAACCCCATCTTCTCGGCCGCCCAGCGGACCATGCTCGCCACTCTGTGCAAGGGCGGTATCCTGTGCATCGCCACCAAAGAGGACATGACCACCTCGCTGATGGACGTCGTCCGGCGAATGAACATCAACGCCATCGGCCTGACCCCGTCCATGCTCGTCACTACGTCCCCCAGCCAAGTCCCGCCGTGCCTCAAGCAGATCACCTGCGTGGGCGAGCCCGTCAGCCAGGGCCTGGCGGATGCATTTGCCGACAAGGTCGAGTTCCGTGTCTCGTATGGTCTGAGCGAGTGTGCCCAGCTCAACTTTAGTCGTCGGCTGTCAAGGGGGGATAACCCGTCTCTCATCGGGAAGCCAGCGGACACTACCGAAGCCATTGTTTTGCGAGCAGGCACAAGTGAGATTGCATCTCCCGGCGAGACTGGCGAGCTGTGTCTCATTGGCCCCCAGCTCGCAGAGGGATACCTCAACCGCCCGTCCGAGACTGAAAAAGCCTTTGTGGCCAACCCCTTTGGGCCCCAAGGCAAGATGTTCAGGACAGGCGACTTGGCGCGCATTGTGTCTGCCGGCAGTTTTGAGATTCTCGGTCGAGTCGATAACCAGGTCAAGATCAACGGGCAGAGACTCGAGCCCGAAGAGGTCTCGTCGGTCCTGACGCGCCACCCCGCCGTGGCCAACGCGTATGTTGTGGCTGCGAACGTCAAGGACGTCAAGGCGCTGGCCGCCGCTGTTGTGCTCTACCCTGGGTATGAATGGGTACAGGCTGTGTCTGAGCTCCGACAGGCTGCGCAGGGCATCTTGCCGTCATACATGGTCCCGAGCTACTGGATCCAGTATACGGAGCTGCCCCTCAACCTGAACGGCAAGGCTGACCGGAATGCTATCCGGCAGCGTGTGGAGACGGCGTCGATGGGAGAACTCTTGCTTCGGTCTGCTTCACACCAGGTGATTGTGGACCCCGTCGAGAGCCTCATCCAGGGTGTCTGGGCGGACATTCTCTCCCTTGACGCGTCGTCCATCGGCCGCACAGACTCGTTCTTTGATCTTGGAGGAAGTTCATTGCAGGCCATCCAGATGCTCAATGAGCTTCGTCGGCTGGACATTCATCTGACACTGGATTCCATGTTCCGCCGCGAGACACTGGCTGTTTTGCGAGAGAACGCAGTCTTGAACAAGGGCACAGAGACAATCGCTCCGTTCTCGCTCATCGAGGACCAGGAGCTTGTGCAGACGATCAGGTCTCAGCAGCCCGGGGTGGCGGATGCCTTCCCGGCGACAGACTTCCAGGAGAGTCTTGTCGGGATCACCCTCCAGGGAAGCTCCGACTACACGTATCAACGAGTGTGGGACATTCGCGATCTCGACCCAGTCAGACTGCGACTTGCGCTGCACATTGCGTTTCTAAAGAGCCAGACCCTCCAGACAACCTTCATCCAGAGCGATAGTGGGCTCGTCCAGGCAATCCGTTCGAACATAGAGTTTCCGCTAGAGATTTTAGATGCGTCGTCACTAGAGCAGTACAAAGCGGACGACCTCGAAAGGGGGTTTACCCTTGGCGAGCCCTTCTTCCGAGCCGCCATCCTCCAGGGGTCGTCGATCCTGGTCGTGACCATGCACCACGCCCTCTTTGACTACTGGTCACATTCGTTCCTGTACGACGACGTGGCCATGTACTACAACGGCCTGCAGCCGGCTCGGCGCCCTGGGTTCCAAAACTTTGTTGCCGAACTTTTGAAGACCGACTGGACGCCTTCGGAGGCATTTTGGAGAGACAACCTCGAGACGGCCGCCCCGTCAGTGCTCAACTTTGCCCCAACAAGAGAGGCAACTAATCTCCGTCGGTCGTTCGGCATTGATCTGGGTCAGGTTGCCTCGTCGCATGGCGTGACGGTGGGCTCCATCATCTACACGGCCTGGGCCATCGTTCTCGCCAAGCAGCTTGGCAGCAACGATGTCGTCTACGCAGCTCCCCTATCTGGCCGAGAGACAGCTCTCCTCGACATCGATCGGCTCGACGGTCCCACGCTCACGGTCGTGCCACTCCGCTTCGTCTTTGGCACTGATCAACGCCTGTCTGATGCGATCCAGATGGGCCACACGTCCACCATTGACGCCCTGAAGCACTCGCAGTACGGGCTTCGCAAGATCCTCAGGGCGTCGTCGCAAAAAGCCGACCTCTTTGACACCATGCTGAACATCCTGCCTGTCCAAAACAGGGCCGACAACGACGTGTTCAAAGTCTACGGCGGCGAAAAGCCGGCCTGGAAGACAGACTACACCACCCTGGAAATCGAGCAATCCACCGACGGAAGCGTCTCCGCGCGACTGAGCAGCACCATGGAGCTCGAGCGCGCAGGCTTCATCCTCGACCAATTCGTGCTGGTCATCCAGATGATGCTGCACGAGCCGGCGCGCCCCGTGTCGACCATCAACCTCATCACCGAGACCGAGTCGCACATGCTCTCCCGCCGGGTGGACATTGCCATGGACGGCCTCCCGGCAAACATGTTGACGCGCTACGACGAGATGGTGGCTAGATATCCCCACCGTGTTGCGCTGCAGTGGCAGACGATCGAGTCCATTTCGTACGAGGACTTTGACGAGAGAACGAACCAGCTTGCGCGGTACCTGGTGCAGACTGTGGGCGTGCGCCAGGGCGACTTTGTGTGTCTGATGCTGGAGAAGTCGCCCATGATGATCATGGCCATCTGGGCAGTGCTGAAGAGCGGGGCGGCCTATGTCCCACTCAGCTCGGAGAACCCCATTGATCGCAACCGGTTCATCATTGAGGAAGTCGGTGCCGGCATTGTACTGTCTGAAAGGGGGGTGGAACAAGCCGCCGAGCTCGAGGCACCCGTTCTGCTTCTGGCCGAGACTTTGTTTTCTGGCCTGGACAAGTCGCCACTGGGTATTACCATCGACAGTAAGAGCATTGCATACGTCATCTACACGTCTGGCAGTACGGGCAAACCGAAGGGTGTGCTTATCCCCCACGGCGCCGCGGCTGCCGCTGTCGAGAGTATGGTGCATTATGAAGGGCGCAGGCGCGGGTGCTGGCGCGTGCTGCAGTTCTCCAACTATATCTTCGACGCGTCCATGATCGATATCTTCAACACCCTGACGTCGGGCGGCACACTGTGTATTGCCCCCCAGGACCGGCTCATGTCGGACTTGGCCGAGGTGATGAATGAAATGATGGTCACACACACCTTCTTCACTCCCACGGTAGCCCGACTCCTCACGCCCACGGATGTGCCCAACCTTCGGTCTCTGACCATCGGAGGCGAGGCTCTGGGTGATGATATCCTCAACATCTGGGCCAACGACTGCCAGATCATCCAAGCATATGGGCCCACCGAGACATCCATCGTGGTCACCATGCGTGACATGGAGACGGACCACCGCACAAACAACATTGGCAAGCCGTTCCCCACAACCCAGGCCTTCGTCCTCGAGCGTGACGGCACAGACCTGGTTCCGTACGGCGCGGTGGGCGAGCTATGCATAGCTGGCCCCCAACTAGGCGCGGGATACCTCAACCGCCCTGAAGTCACCGCGGCCGCATTCGTCGAGACGGATATTGCTGGCTACTCCAAACTCTACCGCACCGGTGACTTGGCGCGCTGGCTGCCCGGAGGCGACATCCAGTATCTCGGCCGCAAGGACCACCAGGTCAAAGTCAACGGGCACCGCATCGAGCTCGGCGAGATCGAGCGGGCCATGGTTGTCGCGGGCGACCTGACCGAC
The DNA here is from genome assembly GCA_027569635.1 of Lasiosphaeriaceae sp. G1095. Classification (NCBI taxonomy): domain Eukaryota; kingdom Fungi; phylum Ascomycota; class Sordariomycetes; order Sordariales; family Lasiosphaeriaceae; species Lasiosphaeriaceae sp. G1095. The sequence goes on along the minus strand of JAPDFK010000026.1, from coordinate 125,704 downwards.
TGCGTGGCTGTCGTAGCCCCCGTCGAGGGCAAGCCCCAGATTGCCGCCTACGTCGTGTTCAACCCGTCATCTGAATCCGGCATCCAACCCCCCGAGGCGTTTGTCGACCGCGTCAACGACATGCGCAACAAGCTCACGGGCCTCGCTCACTACATGTACCCCAAGATCGTGCTGCCGATCCCCTCGCTGCCGCTGATGCCGTCTGGCAAGACGAACCGCAAGCTGCTGGTGGCGTGGGTCGAGAAGATGGACGCGACGGATATCTCACGGTACTACTTTGATTTTTTCGGCGGCAGTGGCAACGTCGTGGCGGCCGAGACCAAGGCCGAGAAGTTTATGGAGGAGGCGTTTGTGGCCATCCTCAAGGTTAATAAGGATGTGCTTGGCAAGACGTCCAACTTTCTCGCGCTGGGTGGCGACTCCATCTCGGCCATCACCCTGTCGTCGTATGTCCGCAAGCATGGCTACACACTCTCGGTGAGCACGATCCTCAAGTACCCTCTCCTCCAAGACATGGCACAGCAGATTGGGATTGCCGACGAGGGCAGTGAGTCTGAGAGCGAGTGGACCGAAGTCGAGTTCGAGGCGCCCCAGGCTGTTCACGACGAGATCCACCGCGCCGGTCTCTCGCCGGACGAGGTCGAATACATCTACCCCTGCCCCCCAGGCCAAGCCGAGTTCCTGGCGCAAGGTACAAAGGCCACCAAGGGCTGGGTGCTGCAGGCGGTGCGGCCCTTCCCAGCCGGCCACGACCTGCAGATATGGGCCGACGTGGTCGTCAAGCTCACCGAGACCAACGACATCCTCCGCACCACCTTCACCGAGCTGGATGACGGCACCTGGTACGGCGTGGTGCTCAAGAGCGCCGCTATCGTGATGGAAATCATCGACGTGCACTCTGAGGCCGAGAAGCAGGCAGTCATCAACGACATCTACGCCTCGACCTTCCGCTTTGGCGCGCCCTTCATCCGGTACGCCGCCATCCGGAACCTCGCCTCTGGCGAGACCTCCCTCCTGACCAAGATGGACCACGCCCTCTACGACGGCACGCTGCTGCGCATCTTCGCAGGCCACTTCAAAGCCCTCCAACACAACCAGCCCGCCGTCGTGCTCTCCCCTTTCCGCAACTTTGCCCTGCACATGCACGGCCTGACGCGCGAGAAGGCCCGCGCCCTGGAATACTTTTCCACATCGCACTCCCCCTCCCTCGTGCCGCAATTCCCCTCCATCCCTTCTCCCTCTGCCACCAACACCATCTTCGTCCCGTCGTCCATCAGCGTCGAACCTTTTGCCACAGCAGCGGGAATCACCATCCCGATCCTGTTCCAGGCCGCCTTCCAGGCCTGGCTGGCGCGGTCCACGGGCCGCCGCCGCGTCGGGCTCGACTACCTGTACACGGGGCGCAACGTGGTCAGCCTGCCGTCGCCCAACGACATCAACGGGTGCACGGCCAACTTTGTCCCCTTGCAGGCGGACGTCCGGGGCACCGTCAAGGAATACCTCGACCACACCCAGGACGAGTTCTGGCAGACGACCGAGCACGGCGTCGTTTCTCTCCGGCAAATATTCGAGGCGAATGGGCTTGATCACGAGGCCGTGTGCAACAGGTGTTTGTTCCTGTTCCAGCCGTTTGAGCCGACGCCTCCCAAGAGGGAAGGGGAGGTGGAGGAGATGAAGTGGGTTGTCATGGCGGGGTCGCAGGCGCGCATGATGCAACCGTATGGGCTTGTCGTTGAGGTGATGAAGATGGTGCAGGGGCACAAGTTGAAGATTACGTATGACCCGCGGGCGTTTAGTGATGAGGGGGCCAAGAAGTGTGGTCGGGAGATTTGGGAGATTGTGCAGGCCATGATTGATGGTGGACTGGAGGCGGATGTGGAAGACTTGTTGTGATTTCTTTTGTTTGAGAGATGATGAGTGGTTCAGTTGAAGACGACTCTTTTTTTTTTTTTTTGCGCTGGTTTAGTTTTTCATTTGTATTTATTTCATTCTTTGTTGTCTGGAGTGGACTCACTGCTTACCGATACCTTGCAATTTTCTTTTGTCCCTTGCATCAGCATTTAGAAAAAGTAGCATCTTCACCAGACCTCAGAAGATAAAACCTTTGTGCATTATACAAAATTGATATCGCCAAGAGATAAGACGATTTGCACCCTACTCCATTCACCTGCAGGACGGCTACCTCTATAATTAGTCTCACCCGATATTTTTTTCTGACCAAGTCCGTATTAATTAGTTGTAGAAGCTGAGCAGGGGGGTGAGGCGTGGTGAGGGCCGCCTGAGCCGGGGTGAGTTTAAGGGGCTTATCTCGGCATTAGTTGTCATGGTCAAAAATGGAACGATGTAATTAGTTACGAGGTTGTGTTCCTAAGCGCGGATTTGGGACACCGATCCGGTACACGTAACCGCCGGTCCTTGCTTCACGGTTACAGCACCCCTGACTGCCACACCATGATTCATTACACATCATGAAGGCTCAACCTGCCGGGTAGGTAAGATGGAGAAGGCATCATTGGGTCTCTAAGGTACCCCTGTTTCTGACATCGATTGAGAGACGAATAAAACAGTGTTAATCGACTTTAGTCCTCCTGGTCGTTCAACCGTAGCATTACCCCACCAGCCCCCAGTCCCCAGGCGCCTCCCTCAGACAGCGTCGACTGGTGGAGTTCGATGTAAGTCGTATTTGGCATGTTATGCCCTCGTTGTACTAACGACATCAGCTCGACTGTGCCAATGGGTGGGAGCTGGCGTTTTGATCTGCTGAGCCTGGCGATACCACCGTGGTAGGGCTCCGCAAGGAGCGTGAAACAAGCAGGATGCCGCCTCAGGTACCCCTCGGCGCCGTCCAGGAGGTCGCTCTGGCTTCTCGCCTGAGAGCTGCCATCGTCCGGCGGTGGATTGCTGGGTTCTAAACGGTACCTAACATTAATCTCCTCCCCATCAAAGACAAGCGTGGAGGGCTGTGTGGAGGCGAAGCGCTCGTGCGCGAGTGAAGCGACGCTCGTGTAGCCGTCGGCTGCGTATAGGATGATATGCGTGCGCAGCGACCGAGACGGGCCCGGGGGGTCGAAATACAGCGCGATGCCTCTTGTGCGATCCACGCTCTTAGACAAGACTGCGCGGCTGGCTAGTTTTGGGGGGATAAAGAAGTACGCAGCGGTGACTCTGCTCGGCACAAAGTCGAAGACACCAGGGATAGAATAATTAGCCGCGGCGGCAGCGGGCTGGAAGGCACCGCCCACACCAATGGCGTGAGCAATGACTTGAAGACGCGTTAGTATGATGACCTTGCGAGAAGGTGACGGGACCGAATCGGGCGGGCACGTACTTGGCCCTGACGGTGGTGGACCTTGACCTCCGTGCACAACTGCGACCAGTTGGGATTCCCTGAGCCTCCTTCTGGTGTTAATCTTGAACTGACAGCTGCATGTAAGCCAGACAATGGTCGCAAGCAATAAGACGACCGACGGGATCACAGTGCCCAAGATGATGGCCAAGTTCAGAGTGGGACCTGTTGCGATTGGATCAACATACTAGACTAAGATTTGCCCCTGCATACTTTTACCTAGGTGGAAAGCACATAACTCACCCGGGATTGTGTATCCGGTCGGAATAGGGAGGTCTATAAGTTTGTTAGCAACTCACAAGATGCATACGGCAGCAAGACGGTTTCAGACGAAAAGCTAATACCCTCTAGGGTCACATTATTAGTCGGCGGAGCTGGTCTTATCCCGCCTTCGCCGTCGGAGGTGAATGTCCCAATCAAAGTGACCGTAGTTTGGGTTGCTTGGGTGGTCATGGTCACTTCAACTCTCCGAGAAAGAAGACAGCTAATTATTGCGGTGACAGTCCTCTTGGGAAACGGAGGCACGAACTGATGAGCGAGGGTGTTTGTAGAGCCGACGGTCTACGGCATCTGAGGCTTTGCGCCTCTAGTTAAATGAGAATGGCCTTGGGCAGAGGCGCATACGCAGCTACTATGCAGGCTGTCGGGTCAGGTATTCATTAATTAGTGAGGCAAACCTCGCTACCTAATTCCTGTTTGGGGGAAAGTATGCAGGATCTGGGGTAGTGAGGCTGACTTAGCACCCACTCAGGCGCTGTGTTGATACCACACGGAGGGACCTAATTGTCCAAGCAGGGATGGCCATTGGTGAGACTATTCCGCGCAGCTCTCTGCCAAACCAAGTGGCTGGCTGGACTATCAGGCGCTAATGCTCACCCCATCGTAAGGCTCCCTCGCCAAATGATAGAGGGATCCGTCCCCGCATCCAGACCATATCCACTCCATATAGATATATGGTACATGTGGAGGATGGCTTTATCAAGAACACAAGCCTAAGCCTAGTCTAAAGGCGCCGAACAAATAACCACAATTAAAATGAAGAAGCCCCACCTCCTCGCGCTCCTTCTCTCAGTCCTAGGCCAAGCCAACGAGACTGGGCTAGAGTGGAAGACACTCACAACCAAAAATGCATACAAGAACCTACCTTCCTGCGCGCAGAAGTGCCTCTTCGACGCATACACCGCCGCCGAGCCAGATTGCAAATCGTACGGCTGCGTCTGTTCCGAGAACACTCTCGGGCCGAACTACCTTACTAGCTGGCAGTATGTGTCGGACTGTGCGGCCAAGTATTGTCCCGGCGGGCGGGACTCGGCGGTCCAGGCTGGAAATGCCTTCCGAGATATATGCGCCGAGGCCATCGATCTTTATAACAACACGATAACGGTGCCGTTACAGCCCACAGGCACGGGCACGGTAAATTCATCCTCTACCGACCGTGGGACCATGGCGGTATCAACTAGCAGTACCAGTTCTTCCGCGTCGCGGCCAGCGGCTACAGGTAAGGTTGGTACCCGACTCCTCTCTACGAATTTTTGCTCAACCTCGATCTCCAAGGGAGTGGGGCCATAACCTGGATCAAACCCAAGATGGGGAGGGTCTCATACGATCGTCTGCCACCCTGCTCTACGTTCGCACTGAACAGCTGCCGAAACACTAACGGGGTAGTTGACGAGCAAGGGTGCTATACCAACAAGCACCCCGACGGCTGGGACTTGTATCGGGGACTAATGTACAAGGCCGGGTGCAACTCGGATGAGTGCCTCTGCAAAGGGGGCAACTTCTTGCTGCACTGGAACTACCTTGTCCAGGCCGGTTCCGAGTTCTGCAACTACTTACCCACCACGAGTAATTACAACTCGACAGACTATGACGATCTGCAAGGCGCCTTGGCGAGCTTTTGCGTCGAGCGCGGCTATCCTCCCCAGTGGTATCTAAGCTACATCGTTGGCGACCAAAACTCGAGTCTACCTACGTCGGGACCACCAGGTATGAATAGTGCTGATCCCTCTTATAAAGGCGGGGTATGAAGTTCCCATATCTGGGAGGTACTGATAGCGGAGCAGAGTTCAACAAGCCGGAAATCATCTCGGTAGCCCTCGCGGGTAGCTCTTTGCTGATAGCAGTATTCACCGGGTGGATTGCGTATAAGACATGTGCGGATGCTCGAGGCTGGCGCAAGGGGAAAGACAAGCAAAATGTCGCAGAAGGTTCTGAGAAGCCGCAAGGGGATACGGCCGCGAAACTTCCAGCGGCCCCGGCTACCACACGACCGCCTTAACCACTGAGATAGGTTTCGTCATTCTGTATTGCCTTTCTACATATCCAGGAACCTGTCCAAACGCAAGCTATCCAAAGTTTCCTAGTACAATTCAAAGTACACTACTGGGCGAAGGGCGCTTTCGCAAACGTACTCGCCCAATCTATACTACCACGTGAACATACCGGCTGCCTCCGGAGGCTGGTAAGTTGGTAACACACCGACGGTTTACCTAGACAACCTAGAAAGAAGCATAGTTTTCAACATATCAATAGTCGAGTAGTCAAAAGTAGTGTACTCGACTACTGATGGCCCGGTTCTCAGCTTAGGGCCAGGGTTCTGTCAGAAGCACGGCACTCTGGAACTGATGAGGTTACAATCGTGTGACTGTATTACTTGTCTGTTGTTCTTTACTGCCAATGGGACCACGACCTATATATATTCAGTGTGCAGATATCTGTCAGAGGGCTGGCGCCCAAGGGAATGGTCTGGCCCATGGGCCAGACCGCGGGTCCAGATGCGAGTCCGCAAATCTCCGGCGCGGCCCTCCCTTGCCGATCCGGCGCACGGCCGCGGCGCCCACTCAGCTTTAACACTCTTTGTCAAACCTTCAATATATCATAAGATCGGCACCTGAGCCTTCGGTGCCCGACCCCTTACACTTTAGACTAGGGCTTTTTTTTTTCGGTATTGTAAAATTGGGTATAGTATGAGCTAAAGTGAGGTAGAAAGGGAGGTAGGGCGTGGAAAGATAAGGAAGAAAGGGGTGTGGTCGGCGGTAGTAGAACGGGGGAGCAGGGATATGGAAGATACAAGAAAGAACAGCCGTATAGTAGGTAGTAAGTTGAATCGAACCACTTATCTAGCCAGCTGGGAGAACAGTCGTGCGGTAAGCAGTAGGATAGATCAAACTGCCTCTTTATGGTTGGGAGAAGAGCCGTCGTACGGTAAGTAGGCAACACTACTATAATATAGAACTCCAAACGGAGAGTAAGTACACTAGCCACCGAGCCCATTACTTGGCCTCCGTTTTGAGGGTTAGGAGTTTGTTTTGTTAGAGAAAGAAGGGGGGCGGGTCTAAAAATGAGACTGACTACTTTTATAGTCAGAAACGAACGCCCGTCCAATAGCTCGGCTAACCACTGGGTACGACATGATCCTGTCGTGAAGCCCATACTTGACAATCTCCTCTCGGATCAGGCCCTTGTTGGTGTGCCAGTCCACAGCCCACCCGCCGGCACCTAGATCTGTCCGCAGCTCTTGTTTGTGCACCTCAAGGTCCTCAAAGGACACCCCCGCGGAGGTCGAAGCGTTGACGGCGTGCCAGAAGACCTTGTCGCTGTGCGACCACGGGATATCGTAGTCGTCCTCGGCATGGATAATCTGAATGTGGTATCTCGCCGTCTCCCAAGCTTTTCCATCTTCGATATACCGGATGAAGTCGGCCAGCTTGTCCTTGCTTGGCCACTTGCTGAGGATTAACGAGTTGAGGAGGGCCATAAGCCGAGGGAATCGGGCAAGAGGGTCCAGCAGCGGAATTAGTCCAGCGACTCGATACGAGGCGGTGAGGAGTTCAAGATCGGCAAAGGGGGCGACCAGGACCATTCCGGCGAAGAGAGTTGGAATGTGCGGGTCCCTTGCCATGTAATGTAATGAGCGAGGGATATACCGACGGCGGTGCCAAGAGACTGGCCAAAGATGACGATTCGCGATGGTGGAATCTTGGCCTCTTTCAGGGCAAACTCGGCCAAGGTTATGGCATCCTGCAAAAGGCCATATTCGGTCGGCTGGCCGCTGCTAGCCCCAAACCCCCTATAGTCAATAGCTATGGTGTGGATCCTGTCAGGTGCGACGGCCGACATGGCTCGGTAGCTTGGTGGACGCCAGCCAGAGCCCAAGGTACCAGCAGCGCCGTGGAAATACAGGACCACCAGAGCTAGGGGATCGTCGCGTAAGAGCTTGAAGCTCAGTGTCTGTGTGATGTCTTGGGCAATTCCGGCCGGCTCCTTGATCAACTCCTCTTCGTGTCTCTGATACAAACCGAGTGGCAGAATGTGCCACGCGTGGAGTGTGTTTTGGTCCCGGGTTTGGAGGGTGAATGGGGTGACCTGGTTATGGAGAAACCCCCATTGCTCAGGGACAGCCACATCTTGGAACCAGGTCAGCCTAAAACTGTTGAGGTAAATGACCTGGCTTTGAAAGAATGGGACAGTGAGAACGCCAATGAAGATGGAATAGACGAGAAATGATGCTGCGACGGCGTAGACGGCTGCCCTCAGTGCGCCCAAGGCTGGCCTGAATACCATTGTCAGAGGAAACTTGAAAGCAACACAAATCTCCTCAAATGGAAATTCGTCGGTGGGGGAAACACGATGCTTATTAAAAAACCTGGAAGGCACGAGCGACGATGGAAAAGGAAGGATTGAATCAACGAAAAAAGGAAGGCGCGTTGAGAGGAAAGAGAGCCGCCTGGAACCTGGAAGTCAGACGCCATCACTTCCAAAAGCAGCTTAGTGTGAAGTAGGGACCCCCCCCCCCGGAAATCCCATCCGTCCCCAACCCTCCAACTTAGCACGCCAAAGATCATACCTGACTGCAGACTGGAACCAACCAACAAATGCCATGAGACACGCGGCCACATCTGCGTATTCCACAAGTGAAAGAGAGGTGAGCCGCTGGCCGCCGGTGACACCCTTATCTCGGTGGGCTTGGGGCTCTTGCTTTGGCCAGGGCCGCCAAGCGATGGCCGGTGGCAAGTGGCTAGAATGTGCTAATTACCACCTAATTGGTGTGTTGTGTCCTCCGATGACAGCCAATATACCTAAACTAGGTACGAGCGGTTCGATGTTTGCACTCCAGTTATTTCAATTGAAACCACCAGTATCAACGCGGTAATCGGAATGAGAGAGTGGAAGACCACATTTTTGGGCCTTATGGACGAGAACGACCCCAGACAGCTCATCTACCATGTTCAACAATTCATAGGCATGCCCGGCATTCCGCCTTTCCCGTAGGACATGGCGAGAGTCCACGCATTGATCGAAGAATTCTTGAAACTGATGAAATTCGAAACTAACGGCGTTTGTGTGAGTGTCAATTGGCTAGCTTACTTGCCTCACATCTCGGCGGAGCAGGTCTGAACACTGGTAGAGTTGAGTTTCAGTTCGGCGCATGAGTTTTGAATTGGCATTTCATACTGAGTTACACTGAAGACTACCTCAACTGGTTCATGGCAAAATAGAGTGACTGCTTCAACTGTAGCCGAGGACTTTTGCGGGGTAAATAGGTACTTCGTGGTCTTGGGGTCCAATGGATGGAGTGCACCCCTCTCAGATAATATATCCTTAATGAACAACCACACTTTATAGCCATCCCCGATTCCGGTATTGTTGCACTCTCTTCACCTTTACTACCACCCATGACTCCCCATCCGAATTCCTGTTCTTCGTCCTGTCATGGCTTGGAATTGCTTCACTCCATCACAGTTTGACTAGTAACTTGACGCCAGCAACAATGATGTGGACACTCACATTCATGATTGCTTTGGCGATCAATGTGTCAAGCCAAAATATTCCGAAGCCTGCGGCCGACGGAAGATACACCATATCTGCCCAAGGCATCAGAGCACAGGCATGTATTCAAACCGATGTAATGAGAGAGACGACATACTAATTAACAAGAGAAACAGTTCATCCCCTACGGCGCGACACTGACCAATCTCTTTGTCAATGACAAAAGCGGCAAAGAAGTCGATGTCGTTCTTGGCTATGACGATGCCGCGTACTACGGTAATCACAAACCCCAAGATTATTATTCAAGTGCCAACTAACAAAAGATGTACAGCCAAGGACACCAGCCACCCTACATACAACTCCATCCCAGGCCGCTACGCCAACCGAATCAGCAAGGCGCAGTTCACCATCGACGGCAAGACCTTTCGCACGCAGAAAAACGACGGCCAAAACACGCTTCACAGTGGCACCAATAACTGGTCGTACCGCGTCTGGAACGTCAGTGCCGTTTCCAGCGACTCGATAACTTTTTCCCTGACAGACAACGAGGGCGAGTCTACGGGAATGCCGGGCCAGGTGAATGCAAATGTCACGTACAGCGTCGCCAACGGGACTTGGAGCATCAAAATGGTGGCTACGGCTCCTGACGTCAAGACGCGTAAGTCAAACCCAAGCCCAGCTCGCCAGTCGGGCATAATCAAACAGTATTTACCATCGTCCACAAAATAGCCCTCATGTTAACTCACCACACCTACTTCAACCTCGACGCCTACAAGAACCCTGCGGCGGCACTAATCTGGGACCACACCCTCTTCATGCCGTATGCCAAGCGGTACCTAGCCATCGACGCCAACGCCCTGCCCACTGGCCAAATCCTGACCGCCGCGGCGGGGAGTATCAACGATTTTTCCAGCAAGCCCAACATTACCCTCGGCCACGCGAAAGCCAGCGCCGGGTTCCGCGGGAACTGCGGGGGTGCTACATGCGAAGGGTATAACCAGTTCTGGATCTTTGACGACGTGCCTGACAGGAAGAATACCACGGCGGCGGCGGCGGCGGTGGTGGTGGTGACACTTGCCAGTGCCTGGTCTGGCATCAAGGCCGAGTTGCGCACGAATCAAGCTGGTGTGATGGTGTACACGTGTGCCTGGTCCGACGGGAAGGCGAGCTTGAAAAGTACGCAGGGCACGGGGACGAGGAAGAAGGTAGAAAAGAGCTCTTGTGTGGCCATTGAAGCGCAGGATTACGTGGATGGGATCAATCAGTGAGTACCTACTTTACATCTGTCACGAAATTTATGATGGGGGGATTGTTGATGCTAATGATGATGCCATGTTCACAGTGGAGAGTGGGGTCGTGTCGATGCCGAGATTACGGGCCCCGGTGAAACATATCAGTGGGAAAGTTCATGGAGCTTTGGGACGATCTGAGACATTGGTGTTGGCAATCAACCTTGGATAAGTAAAAAAGATTCGGTCTATTAAACTCCAGCCCGGAAAACTTGATAATTCAAAAAAAAAAAATTCATTACGATCCAACCTTGTCGTAACTCCAGATACGAACCAGTCCGTCTTCCTCCCCGGCCGTGGCAAATATCTCGCACGAATGGCCCATGGCCATGGCTGCAGGTACATGGGTGGCGCTATGCAAAATCAGCTGGGGCGTGCCAGTCTGCACGTCCCAGAGGATGCACGTCTTGTCCGTTGCCGACGAGATGATCCACCGTGAGTCGGGTGTAAACGCAAGGCCGGTGATTTCGCCCTGTTTGTAATTGTTAATTTTTTTGCCCTTAATTATGAGTGAAAGGCCACCTCCAATTTGAACTGTAAGAGGAAAAGAAACAAAAAGGACAACAGAAAAAAAACACAGACTCGGAGTGAAGGGGTAAGTAAGCACTTCATGCTCCATGTCTTGAACTTACTTCGTGAAATGATGTCTCCAAGATGAAACCCTCAGCCACATTGTCAGGCGGTAACACCGCTTCACCCTCACCCTCCCGTCGGCGAAGCAAATCCTTGTAGTCGGGGCGCCATAGCTCGATAAAGCCGTAGGACCAGCGGGCGAGGAGCTGACCATCGGGAGACATGGCGAGGCCCGCGTAGCGCCTCAACAAGTGCAAGTTATCGCCCGGCAGACGCAGCAGCTGACGGCCGCTGCTGACGTCCCGGAATTCGCAGACGCCATTGCTCAAGCCAATCACCATGACCCGCGAATCAGGAGTGAAGACAATGGTCGGCGCAGTGGCGCAAGCATGCCCGTTGACGTCGTCAACGCAGAAAGCCTGCTTCGGGGCTAGCAAGAATCGTTTGGTGGGGTCTTTTTCGTCTTTGTCTAGGCTGCCCTCCCAAATACGAACCCAGTGGCTCGGACCCGTCGAGACAAGCAATTTACCGTCTGGAGAGTAGACGATGTGGCTTACTTTTTCCTCGGCCTGCCCGCTGCGAATATCGAAGTTGGCGTAGTCCCAAACCTGTATGCATGCCCCAGAGTTTGTTTGTTAGTTGCTTTTTCTATTTTTGTTTCGAGCTTCACCCTTGGGAAGTTGGAGATGAGAATGGGGGGGGGGGGGGGGGGGAGACTTAATTCATTCATTCTCTTACCTGGACTAGATTGTCCGCTGCGCCAAAGGCTACTTCCTTTCCATCCGGACTGAAGGAAATGCCTCGGATGAAGCTATCTTCGGATGACCCGCCGACAAATGGTAGCAGGGGAAGACAATACAATGCTTCGCCTACGGCATCGAATATGCGGACCAAGTCTTCGCTTCCCGTGGCGATAAGGCGGTCGTCGGGGCTAAAGCAGACACTGGTCACAGTGCTCTCGTGCTCGAGCGACTCTATATAGTTGACGTCGAAATACTGCATGACGTCATCGTTGAAGACCACCCCCCAGTTGTGGCTAGTTCTCAAGAGAACATGGTAGATATGGTCAACAACTTGGGTCAAGCTCTGGACGCCAAAGGGGTACCTTAGCTTGAAGTGCACGAGACCTGACTCTTTAAGGATTAACTCATGTTCTCGGGAGCGTCCCGGCCAGGGAGGACCTGGCAATTTGAATTGTGGCCACTTTGTCTTTGTGTCTGTGGGTGGCCGAGACAAGTAGCTGGCATGAAAGACGTGCTCATGCCGGACGAGATCATCATAGGATTTGACGCCCTCTCGTTCTCTTGAGCAATTTGCATGGCCACAGAACCATCTTTTCACGTGTGAATACTCCTCGTGTGCGTCTCTGATGGCTTTCGAGGGATAGCCAGGGGCGGCATGACAATGCTTGAACCGGCAACGGTAGGCGCATAGGGAATACTGCTTTCTGAACTGCTCAAGTGCCTGTGGCAGCACTTGGATAGTATGGTTGGAGGAGAGCAGCTGGTTCACACAGTTGGTGAACTTGACTGAGAGCCTGCTGAGACGGTAGGGATCTTCTTTGACTGTGAAGGTTTCGAACTCTGCGACATTTTAGTCATTAACCAAGTTTGTTTGGAAGAAAGGGGGGGGGGGGGGGGCGGCCCTCTGGGAGTAAATTACCTTGGCCACTGAGAGCACTTTGATTGCTGCACTCAAGACTAAAGCTGACATGTGTAACAAACATGGTGGCAATTGACAGGAGATTGCCAAATCGTATAACAAAAGGCCCCATCCAATCAAGACCACCTTCCACATCGAGCAAGGCGGGGGTTTTGTCTGGGCGAAGTCTGGAGCGCAGATTGACGAGTTTTCTTTCGAATTCCGCAATGGCCACCGCAAGAGCTGCGTTTCGCGGCATCTCCTCAATCCCCGGCATTCCGAGAATATGCTCGTACCAAAAGTCCAGCGCGTAGGGTAAGAGATTGCATGAGCCATCCGCAACCCGTGTTCGCTGGTCTGCCGAGCTCACATCAGGGTCGAGAAGGCAGAGGCTGTTGCGCACGACTGATAGACAAGCTGAAGAAATGCCGAGGTGCCAAGACGATGATATGGGAGCGCCATGTGGCCACGCGGCCCGGAGAAGGGATCTGTTATCTTTTGGTTAGAAGCCTCGAAATCCTTGACCAGATAATAGATCAACAATGAGAATTGGGTTATCCATAATTACTCGTGAGCGGTGTGATGAACGAGCGTTATCCTGCCGTTCGGTAGCTGCTTCACAAATATCCTGCAGTCGTTCATACCGCTGTTGGAGACCAAAACCAATTCGTCTTCAGAAAGAGCATCCGGAGTCAGGGCGACGCCGTGAAGTATCTCATGCTCCATCATGGGCCGCTTAGCAAGCGCCAACCAGGCAAGGAATACTCTGACAAAGGTCGACCGTGGTTCTTCTGGTCTTTGGCAAATTATAGAGTCGATAAACTTGCCATAGAGCTTATACAGCCCCTTGGGCATGCTTTTGATTGCTTCATAGACTTTGTCGATGGTATCGCATTCCGAGACCGAGTCTAACACAAGCTGAACCCAGAGCAGAAGACCTGCAAAACATTAACTTTGGGATTTAATTAATATGTGATCTTGGACGAGGAAAAACTTACCGTCGGCCTTGTCAACCATGAGTTGTTTGATGCTGCTGACTGCAATGTCATCAATGCTGAAGGAAGGATTCTCGGCGGCAACGAGGCGCAGTCGCCTCTTAACCAAGGCACGTATGGTGTTTTCGTTTGCTTTACGCACAACTCTTTCTGAAAGCGAGATGCCAGCAACAGCCAACAGGCGTTCTTGGATGGGCTTCAAAAGCTGAGGGTTGTCGCGGATGGATATCAAAAGTTTGATGTCGGTGGGCGCGATGAGGTCCATGAGGCCCTTGGCAATGCGAGTTCGGTCTTCCGGCTCACAATGATCCAGGCCGTCGATGATGATACGGCAGGGGCCGATTCCACACCAATCGCCTAGCCTTGCGCATGTTTTTTTGAGGGCGACTTCTGACTGCATATGCACGAACTCTTCGTAGACTACCGTCGCCAGCTCCTTGCTCCCATTGACTAGTTGAACAAGGAGTGTCTTCCAAATATGGTCCCAGGTATCGTTTGCAGCAGCTGCATGCGCAGAAGGGTTGCAGAAGTAGTAAAGAGTGGTTATGCCCCTCTTTCGAGCGGTATCGACAAGGCTGGCACAGAGGACACTTTTTCCTGCGGAAGGTTAGCCACATGAACAGTGAACTTGCAAATGAATGAATGAATCCAAAACCTACCTGAGCCCGGCTTTCCCCGCATCAGCAGGAAAGTAGAAGCTGACTTAGTTTGAAGCCAATCGTTTAGGACTTTGTGTTGAGTAACCCAGTCGCAGCTTCCTGGGAGGCGCTCTTGAAGCAACTGCTCGAGTGTGTCGTCTTGTGGCACGTAGTACGGGCCCACGCCTGCAATGATGGAAAGCCGCTGTCTCTGGAATCTGTCTTGCTCCTTGAGGTTTGTTTTGATGGCTAAACTGTCGAGCCACTGCTCTTCCTTGGCCATATCGGGGGTGCCCACTCCTTGGTTTATCGCATCGCTATGGCGGGTCATGCTCGTCATGATTGAGGACAGCCGAACCTCAGACAGGGTCCATTTGGGCGGCAATAAGCGGGCCGGGACTGTAGACGTTAGCCATACGATTGGAGGTGAGCGACATTTTCTCCTGGGTAAGGGACCATCCATTCGTATCTTCTCTCGTGACGAATTCGTACATTCGCTGGTGTAGCTCGAGAACGTCGGCGAAGTACAAGGCCAGGCTCAAAAACAAACGCGGGTCATTCATGAACACCTTGTCGGCCCTCTTAACCCGAGGAAGGGTCTGGGCCATTTTGAAATAGGGTTCCAGGTACATCCAGACTTCGAACTCGCTGAGCTCGTCGAGTTTCTAATGGTTTCAATGTTGGGCGACATGTCAAGAATAGGTAAGGTATGATGGGCGAATCAGAAATGCCAGGACATACCTCGATCATGATCTTGATGGGCCCCTTCATCATACTTTAGCCATAACTTCACAGCATGTGGGAGGCTCGGATTCGAAATAGTAGGTCCACGGTATGGCTCACTCACCCACAACCACTGCATACACGAACTCAGACCAGCGCCTAGCCCCTCAACAGCGATCGAGTACCTCTGTAGCCCTTGAATAAAGGGCACAAGATTGTGTGCATCACTGCTGGGGTCTCGAATATGTTGTTGGAATGGCTTCTCCAAGTCGACGATAGCTTTGAGGACATGTTTGAAGGCCGCGTTCTCAATTTCTTTCTGGTCGTCTTCTGAGACTGCCGACTCAAACCGCACCACGGCCGACGTGATGACTAGCGTCGCCTGTGCGGCTTGTCCGTCACTCGCCATAAGCGCGACTGTCTGACGTCAAACCAGCTTGGGAAACGGTATCCTAAGTTGGAGTTGCCAAGTTGATGATGTATTTGTGTGCAAATCGCAAGCAGAGGTGAGTTGGAGATGCGAGGTTGGCAGGGTGGGCGGGGGTTATATACCAAAAAATATTAGCGGCATTCCGCCAGTCCAGACCCCGTAAGTGTGTGAGGCCAGAGCCCTCATTGTCTCGGACGGAAAATCTCAGCTTGCGAATTTCAGCCTTGACGCCACTTCAAGATCCAAGAAAAACCACGAGGTACGGAGGTGGTATCTTTTGTCACCGTTGAAGAGTTGGCTCGTGCGTACACATATGTACATACGGTACAGTTCGATTCACTGCAGCCTCAGGTGCCCTTTGCTAAGTGTTAGTGTTTTCTACACTACCTAATAAGATTTAGCGCAAAGATCCCTAGCCGCAAAATTTATTACAAGACAATAAGAAATACACACAGGGTTAGGGTTGCACTATGTGTCTGGCTCTGCTCGGGAATTTGGACAGGGTGATCACTTTTGGCCCTTCAACCTCCGTAGCAAAGTTAAGCTGGGTAATATTTCGAAACATCATAAGTATATATTCGAAATAAAACTAAAAAATTAAACAAGGGATTAAATCAAACTAAACGAACTACAACCCAGGCACCCATGCCCACCCATATATTGGGACCCTGGGCAACAAGCAGCGCCTGCATAGGTGGTGAAGTGAGACAGGTGCGAGGAGAGAGGGGGCAGGGAAGAGTCGGGCCTTTACGTGGATTTCAGGGTCAAGATCGTCATTTTTTGAGACGTGGCTGGTTCGTGCGCGCAGTGTGTTGGTCCTATTATTGGACATCCACTCCCTGAAGTTCCAGGTGTACATACTCTAATTACCGCAGATAAGGCCGCTGCAGGGCACAAGGAAGGACATGTAGAAGCCTATCAGGTAATTTAGGTTATGCTATGAAATCAGTTCTCTCACGATCCGTACCCTCTCACAAAAATCAGGCAGCTGGCGATCCCTTCCCTCATTGGTAATCCAGAAGAGCTGTGGATGGCCCAGCGACCATTCGCACACCATCCAGCCAGCCCACATTTCTCCGCCTATCAACTCTTGGTCAGCCCCCTCTCCAGCAGTAACGACGGTTCCATGTCCAAACTTGACGCTTCTATCGCTCCCCCCATCGACAATTTCGACCTGCTCCCAAAGCACCGAGCTGGCGTTGTTATCCTCGTTGTTATTGTTGTTGTTGGTCAATACGAGTCCCCATTTTCGACCCTCGTGCCGCGGCGCCCAAGATGTGAACTCTATGCCGGCGCCGGTGTCCTCGTCGGCAACGTTGGCGCGGAGGAATTTGGGGGTACCTGGAGTCAATACAACCGCAGGGTTGGCGACGCTCTTCTGCCGGAGGTATAGATTGCCAAAGCGCCCGGCCGACGCTATTATATCCGAGAGGGGCTTCGTCCTGAGGAAGAACTGGCCAGGCTTGGGGGGTGGAGGGGCAGTATTCTCGGATGCCATGCTATTTGTTTTGGCTAGAATGCTGAGTGGTGGTGTTGTAGTTTGGGGTGTTGCTGAGAATAAACAGGTTTGGAGGGGAAAAGAGATGCTCGATTCACTCCAAAAAGGAGGGGACAAAAAGCGGTTATCTTATACTATAAAGGTGTCCCCTTGATTATTCCCTCCGTATTCCCTGTCAGCTGTATGCTACCTTTCCTTAACATGGCCCATTCATTGGTTCATTCAGCAGAGCAAAACCTGTCTGTGCCCTATTTATTGCAGCCTCTGATACGCCACCCAGCTTTCCAACAACGGAAACCTCTTATCCATCATGTCCGAATATGGGCAGTATCGGCGTAATTAATACAACGGGGAATAATCATCACTGTGTCACTGTAAAACCACCGCGCACGAAGAGAATCAATTGACTTCCTCTATATCTAACAAATCGGGACTCGGTAGCTAATCAAAAGTATTGAGGTTGGGGTGATTCGAATTGAATGCCAAGATTTGCTGGGGAAGGGGACTTGGACTTCAAATATCAATTGTATAAGAGGTAGTAGTAGCAGCTACCCATCTTAAGGATGGTTTTACTTCGTCAAGTTCGTTAATACTTTGGTGGAATACAGCGAGTCAACTTTTGAAGTAATTAAGAATGCAGTTAGGTCAGCATCATAGGTACTATTCTACTCGTAGTAGGTATATAACAATGTTCATCGACTTCATTATTGATATGATATGAGATGGTAGGTGAAAAGCACAACTTCCCAAACAACCAAGCGACCTAATCAAGACACAAAACCTAAGGGCACTTCTTCCAGGCGACGGAAACATTGACGGTAATCTTGCCGCTGATACGATCGACCTATTGCAGACGAAGAACTCTTTGTCAGCCAAATTCTTATCCAAAACAAATACATTTACTATAGGATGCACAGAATCTGCAAAGAGATGAAGAAGACCAGGAATTCTTACAGCAATCAGGGCCTGTTGCTGGGTCGGCGAGATGTTGCACTGGGTGTTCATGTTCATGATGGCCGTGGTCCCGCCGCAGGGGCTCCAGCTGGTGGCATCGACATCCGCGTGCAGCGCGAACGGACCCTCGCGCTCGCCATCGAGCTTGACCGAAAAGTACGTCTGCCCGCGGACGCCGGTAAAGTCAAAGGTGTTGCTGCACATGCCCCTGGAGCCCTTGGGGATCTGGGCAAAGCCCATCATGTCCGTGGCCGTGGTGGCGAACCTTTTGGGAAATGATTAGGTATCTGATTTTTGGACAAAAAAAAAAAAAGTGTGAGGGGGTAACATACTGGAATCCTTCGTCAAACGCCATGTTCATCGTCAACTTGCAGTTCTTGCGCCAGTCGGCGGCCATGGTGCCAGGGCCAGTCTGCACGACATAGGTGGAGAAGGTGACCTCGAGGAGGGTCTTGGTTTCGTCGATCTGCACATCGGCACTGCCAGCCGGGCAGCCCGAGCCGAGCATGGAGATGCCGAGGACCCTGACGGAGCTGGGCGTAGCCTGGGGAGTGATCAGGCCTGCCGAGGCAAAGCCCGTGAGAAATCCGAGGGTCGAGATGAGACGCATTGTTGCTGTTGTTGGCGGGGAGAAACTGGGGTAATTAATTAGAAACTGCGATGGAGATGGCAAGTCTTGAGGTGATTTGAATTCGTTCGAGGGACTGTGGGCTTATATACAGGAGATATGTCGTTGATATTTCCACACCTAAGTAGACAAGAAAGGCATGCAGTGACACCAATAGAGCCGCCGCCTCATCCGCATGCTATAGGGCCGTCATAACCTTGTTCCGGGTCGAGAGCGCTCTCCGAGCCAAATTTAGAATTCACATTAACGAGCCCCTTTATGAGCCGCTGTTGACTATCATGACCTTGTTTACATTTCGGGGCCTTCCAGACTCGTTCTCATCTTTTTTTCCTCCATCCCAAATGAAGCTGACTGTTTAAAACTGCCCTCGCGATAGTACAGGTAAGGGAATAGTAACGTGACATGGGAGCAACGCACAGCTCGTCAGCGCATGGCAATATGGAAAGCGCCTGCATCAGTCCCGGGAACAGCCTCAGGGCCTAGAACGTGCCGATAATACCGGCTGAGCTATACTGCTTGGCTTTTGATCGGAAGACGGGTTAGTTACACAGCCTGTAGAATAATTTTGTCAGTCCATAATTCACTGCTGTCATCACGTTGTTGTTCCGGCGGTGAGACGAGAGACCCGAACCCGAACCCCATGTTTTTAGCCGGTATAGGTGCAATAATCGCTCGATGCAGGGTTCCGACAAACGAGTCAATGAGCGCCGCCTCGTTGCATAGCCTCAACTCAGCTGTTGGTGGAGCGCCCGTTTGTGCAACTGAGCTATGATGCCCGTGGATAGTGCCAAGCTGTGGAGCCGAGATCTCGCCAGGCTTTTATTACTAGCCGCCATGATATTACAATGCTTTATTTAGAGCAGCGAGAAGGGTATTTTACTAACCAATTACGAGGGAAGGGCTCTCCAAATGAATTGCCCTATTTGGCTGCGTTGCACTTGAGCGGTTGCTGCATGTGGAAGGGCTCGGGCTATGCATAGAACAAATGCCTTGAGTCTTCAACACTGCGTCTAATTATCTACCTAATTATTTCCATCGTTCGAGGCAATCAGGTGTTCTTAAGCCCTACCGCCCCCTTAGCCTCAATTGTTTGCAGTCGACTGACGGTCAGTTCCAAACCATCCGGTCGAGTGCTCCGAAACATCTGATTGGCGACAGCTGTGGGAGAATAATCCAGAGGCACGACGCGGCAAATCGTGACATAACTGATTCCGTGCATATTATATCCCCCCCTGCATTTATCACCTTCCACAGGGCAGCCAGTAATTATATGAACAAGATGTAACCGCTCACCAGCTCCACTGTTCTCAGCGTCCTTAACATTGGGCCTTTCTCCACTCAAGCACACTTGTCACAGCCGGGAATATTTGCCGTTCTCACAAATCGCCGAGGACACTTGGAAGACTCGGACCACGTCTCCGAAGCACAGAGCCACCCCAGCCCATATGCAGATTCATGCCTGTGCCTGAATTGTCCGTCACGAGTTCCCCAGAGATGTCTGAGAGATCCTTCATGTTTCACTTCTTGGATTGCCCCTATATCCAACGGCATGTTGGTCCACTATACTGAGCACCAAGGCCAGCCCGGTAGCCGATATATACAGCGGGTTAAGGTAACGAGTATAACCTGCGGGTACTGTTTATATAAAGTTAAATTCAAACACTTTCTCGCGTCCCTTAAATAGCATTGGAATTATACTCCATCAATTTAACGCTCAAACCTTAAGAGGCTATTGTATGTAAAGCTATTAACAGGAGATAAAATTAGACTCGGCTTCATTACAATGTGCATTACCCTTTGAGCCTCTTTGGACCTCAACCCTATCGGATCTGGAAGAATGTTTCTTGTTCGGGGCCGTCTATATGACTACCAAGCACAGCGAACCTACCACCGGCCACTCGTCACAACAAAGAATCCTTCAAAGTACTCCCTGATCGCCTCGAAGTCCTCGGGAAGCGCACTCATACACAGCATGGGTTCCCCCCTCACTTTCACGACAGGATCTCTTATCTAGTATGGTTCATACCGTACTAGGCCGTGATGCGCATTGTCTGTCGTCCAGCGCCGCACGGTCATCCATAATACACGAGCGCGGTGGCCGTGCGCAGCAAATATCCCCAGTCTGGGGCCAGTGAAACTGACCAGAAATAATCAGATAGCTCCTCCATCGCCAATGTCTCCGACATGAAAAAAAACGGCTTCTTGACAATAATAACCAACATTTTGAATCGCACGCCCAGCAACGATAGAAAAGCGGCAAAACAATCCGTGGATGGGGCCAATGGCCTGATGCGACGTGCTGTTCTTGACATAGAACGAGTGCATGAACCGTCGGTTATCTTCCGGAGTGAGTGCGGTCGAAGGCCGGGAGGTCTTCGTGCTGTGTGCGTCTCTCGAGGACCTCCCCCAAACTACCCAGCTTCGCCAGGGGAAGGCTTCAGTTGTTGCAGAGACAACGCAGCCACGCCGCCCCCCTGAGACACGTTCTACACGGTTGGTGAACAGTCGCCGCTCCGAGTTGTGTAGGCGGGAAGCAAGACGTCGGGCGGCCGTCTCGATATAATTAATTACGTACCTGGCCAACTCCTCAGCGGGAAAACATGAAGCTCAAGGGCATTTCCCACATCAACCATCAATTTCTCCACGGCCTCCTGGATCTGGCGATGCATTTTCGTCTTTTCCATGGATAAAATCTCGTACGTCCGCTTAATGAGGCGCGAAAGCCGCACTTCCAGGTCGACGGGGGCAGAGAGCATGCCATGTTGTGATATTTTCGACAAAAGAAAATATCAGCTTTGCTTTTTTTTTTTTTGGGGGGGGGGGGTTTGAATCAACAATACTTCTTGGCCACCTTTGAGATGTGTTGCAACAGTGGAGAGGAGGGTAGATAGGCAGGGCCGGCGGTTTGAGAGCAAAGAGAACCAGAACGCCTAGATTTACATCGTGGACCCACCGACAGACAGCCTGGACATAATAATGCTCGCCACTAGCACAGTATAGACCGATAGGGCATTCAGTTTCCGTATCTTTCATCGCCGGTGATATAAACAACCCAGGGGCTGAGCACGGCATGCTTGCACACAGGGCAGACTGACCCTTCCATTTATCCCGAGCCCATTGTCAGGACCCTTTCGGCTTTGAACGTATTATAAAGAGGTCGAAAAATCCACAATTCTGCGTGTTATAATCTGCTGATTGTTTCATAATTACATCTTCGCTTTATGCTTGGGCCAAATACTATCGATGTCAATGTGCTGAGTGAAATGCATGTTTGCCTGAAGAAATGTTATCTGGTAAATGTAGCGTGTAATTATTTCCCTAACCATCGACTAGAATAATTAGTGTACCCCATTGCGCCATCTAGTCATATGCCTTTTACCACCCGAATGTACAAATGCAAAAAGAATACATAACAATGGCCCTTTCCAACCGTAGCCCCCATCTAACCCCTGTGCCCCTTCGCCTATCCAACATTTTGCCAATTGTTGAACAATAATCACAGCTGAATACCCCTCTTCCTTAACCTCGCCCCAAACCTGTGAATGAGCAACGGTACTGGAATCATGGCGATGCAGAGGAATCCCAATAAGGTATTACCCCAGCCAAGACCAAGATTATCGTACATGCTCGGTCCAGCCAAGGGTAGGAGCATGCCGACCAAGCTCCTAAGGACAGTATTGGCAGCAACGGCCGACGCCGCATATTGTGGGTAGCAATCGACAAGATAGGTCGTCATGGGGAGGAAAATGCCGATGATTCCAAAGGAGTATGGAAAAAGGCTAAGAACGGGCGAGATCCAGTGGTTGTGGGACTGAGCCGACCAGCCGTACCAGAAGAAGGTGATGGGCAGGCAAAAGCTAAAGTAGATACTGATGGGCAGGCGCATCTCGGGCTCGAACACGCCATCGTTGGCTCGGGTGAGTCTCACAACGGTCTTGTCAGAAGTGGCCGTAACAACGCCCCAGCCCGTTAAATTCCCAAGACCAAGACAAATGTAAATCAACCCAGTGATACCAATCGTCCACTGGTATGTCTCCATGAACACAACGGGGATCGTGGTGAAGAGTAGGTAGAGGACGCCATACGTGAAGGCGATGTACACGGAGACAAAAAAGACGATGGGCGAATGGAAGAGCATCTTGGTCGGCCGCGTTAAACCTTTCAGAAGGATCTGCTTCTGACTCTTTGGCTCGCTCGTCGACAGGTCGTAGCAGCTTCGGAGGTCGTCCCGGCCAAGCTCTTGTTGCAAGCGTTTAACCTTGCGCTCGATCAGGACGCGGGGGTTAGTTTCAGAATTGAAGATTTCGATAAGGGAAGTGACGACAACGCCAGCAATGAAGACAATCCAAAAGTCCCAGCGCCAACCGATTGTCTGGGAGAGAAAGCCGCCAATGACGGGGCCAGCAGTGGGGCCTAGAATTTTTGGTCAGTCTAGATGTCTTTCCTAAGACTTTGGCATCCTGGATAATTATTAATGTGAACACACCAATCAAAGGGCCGAGGGTGTAGATGCCAATGGCAAAGCCACGCTCGTCGGTACGGAAGACATCGGCAATAACACCGGCTCCAAGAGTCTAGAATAGTAAGGCTGTTAATTATTCGTCTTATGAGGGACCTCAGACCAGGTGCATAACTCACCAAACAGCCTGAGCCACCAATGCCGCTCATGAAGCGGAAAACAATGAGCGACTCAATGTCGGGGGCCAAGGCGCAGCCAATCTGCCAGAGGCAGAAAAACACGTTCGAAGCGGCGAGCACGGGTCGTCGACCATAAATCTCGCTCAACGGTGCTAGGAAAAGCGGTCCGATACAGTAGCCGAGGAGATAAATGCTGACGGTCATGGTGCCGACGATATCATTCGAGTTGTGGAACTCTTTATTGAGGGATCCGATGCCGGGTGCCAAAATGGATGACGCAAAGGGAGTAAGAAGTGTGGCGACAGACACCAAGCCGACGATCAGCCATTTCTTGCCCTTGTCGAAGTTGAGAGGCATATGGGGGTCATCTTGACTGTCCCAGCCGACGATGCCGTCGTCGAGATTGGACGTGGGGATGGGGGCAAAGGGAATGCGCTCGCGCGTCTTCTTGCGGGTGACGATGCTGAGAACGCGCGAGACTTTGCTTTTGACGCTGCCGCGGGTTTCGATGCGCCGTAAGTCGTCGACGTTGTGTCTCTACAGGAGGGGAATTAGGATGGGTGTGAGTCACGGAAGAGGCAGCCGGTGTCCTAGTAGGTAAGAGATATCAATCATATTATTGGGGGAAAACGCACATGTCCAAGCTCGACGTCGAGTTCATGACCGGGAATAGTCGCTTCAATTTCGTCGTGGTCAATGTCGGGGTCGCCGTGGTTTGGGTTCCCGCCATCGTCGATGGGCTTGGTCCGCAGCGGACGCCGTGGGGTATCGTCATCCGACCCAGTTAGTGAAACAGACTCGAGAGACACTTTCTCCGTGGGTGCTGTTGCCGGCGCCGGCGGTTCGTGGTCGCGATTGCCCTCCTTTTCGGTCATCGTGCCTGCCTAGGCAAAATATGGTTGTGGTTGTTCCTGCCCAATTTCCAATCCAAGATGTCAAAAGCCAAGAATTCAAAAAAGCGAACGAAGGAACGAAGGAACGAGATCATCGGCAGTTCTTTATGACGGGAAGTCGATAGTTCCTGACAAACTGCATCCGACTAACATGGACTGGGCACTAGCATGGTGTGGTTTGACAAGGGGGGCTAAGAGTGAGCGAGCAAGCACGCAAGAGCCCCGGACCCCAGGCTCCAACAAGGCTCAAGCCCCATTTCCGTGCCGTTCTTGCCGACGCGGAGATATGCTGCAGCAGCCTGCCTACCGCGGAGAGCTGAAAGCGCGATGGCGCGAGGGATGCCAGGGTGGGTGAGTGCATGTTTGCTTTGCTTGTCACGCCAAGCACTGCTTGTGCTGTGTGCTGCCGGCGTTGGCAAGATACCGCGGACTGATGCGGACTCCCGTCCCTTTCAAGTATTTCCATCCTTCTCAAATTTCATGTTGGTCAGCAAGAGCGTTTGTTGGGGGATTTGGAGACTCCCCTCCTCGCTCACCATGGGCCCTGGCCTCAGCACTTCTTCAGGAAGGAGGGACGGGGAACCACAACCACCAACCACCGCAAACGCAACGAGATGTGCGGGGCTCTGGTGGATGGATGGATGGCTTGCATCCGACTTGCTCCACAGTCCACACCACGAGCTCGCGATCATCTGGCGGGCGGGCTTTAACCCCATTAATGTCCGAGACCATCAAACTGTATCAGTAATCGGTCAGCTAAGGCGAACCTTTAAATTTCTTGTCAATGATGCCCATCAGGAAACGTCATGATCCGAGGGTGTGTATGTGCGTGCGCCTGCCAGTGTCCTCTCACGTCACGTTTCGACAAATTTGTCTTATGGCCTGTGCCCACTGTTCCACAGCAGCCTCGAGAGCAATTCTATTTGTTCTGACATCTTCTTGGCTGGCAATGTTTGAAGTGGCGGTTGGCTAGGATCGTCCACGGCTGCATAACAAGTCGGCAACGAAAATGTGGGGAAGACCAGAAACGCCGAGACTTGCTACTAATTAGGTACCTTGGCTAGCCCCCGACATGCTTCTTGTCCCTCACTTCCAGTCTGGTTTCAACTTTCCTGGCGCACCGAAGCGTCGGGACTCGGCTTCGGCTTCGGGTCAACCAGTTTGTGCCAAGGAATTTTGGTTCTACCGGTTGTTAGGCGGCTGGTCGCGCGGGAGGCGTCGATGATCCTTGACTGATTGACCCCCCCCTTCTCAAAATGGCGTAGAGCATACACCACAACCCCGCCACGGAAAGCGGCAGATCAACATTTCGGGGCTGCAATGTCTCGGGAAGCGGTGGGGACAGATAATTAGAATAAAAGCAGGCCCCCATCTCTTTTCAAGGCATTTTGGGAAACTCCATAATTATCCGTGATTGTTTCTGGTAAGGACAAATGCTAATTATATTTAACTGATGCTAAAGTGACTGCTCCTAAGCCTCCAGTGTCATGCATATTAGCATTATACAACCTCCCCTAACAACAAACGTCTCCTGACATGGTTGGTAGAGATATAAAATAGTGCTCACGCGCTCAGTAACTCCGTGTATGGCATATTATAGAGTATTTTGGGCGTGTTCAACGTTGAAAGATCCCTCTACTGAAAGTTCACAGGTATCAACTCCAGATCTGAAGGCCTGTGGATTGACTGGTGGTTTCGTGGTAGTATAGTGGTTTTTTGTTTCTTGCTGGTCGGTTGCGCAGCGCCAGCGCCTGCTGGTGAATGTTTCCTGGAGACTCCTTTTTATGTTTTCAGTAGAAACCTTCCATCCACTTGTATTTGGGATTGACGAGATTGTTGCTGCCTTCTGTGATCCCCCTGGGGGGCCCAATCCCTGGTACATCTCTCTTGATTTGGCTTCCGCCGTATGGGGCCAGGTAAGATGACGCCGTCGTCAGTAGCGGATTTATTTGCCAATATCACTTCAATTTCGATCTTAATGTGTCGATAAGTGAGCTTCGTGGTCTGTTAATGGTGAACGCACCTGTGCAGTCTGTGGAATAACATTTGCCAAGTGACGTTAAGCTTGTTGAACTTTGTAACACATCAATGATGAGAGATAAAGCGTGAGTGGAGGCTCTGGTGAACAAAAGAAACCCCTGTTTCCAGTGGCTTCCCTGGATTACTTGGTATGTATCACAGGCTAATCGATTGCCTGGTCTGGAATCCCAAACAGCGCATTGTCGAATGATCGTGTACTCGAGGCTTCCTGCAAGGGCTCGTGAGAGCCAGAAATGGCTCAGACGCTTAGAGTCTAGACCGCCGGTCAGCATGTGGTCAGAGTGTCCTTTTCTTTTGCCCCAAGCCTCGGTGCCATATAATCCCCCTTCTAACGACTTGCTAGGTACTTTTGATCTCTTTATTTCAGGCTCACAGTACAGTGTTCATGGGGGATTGTTGATTCACTTCATAGTGGACTATTAAGTCTGTTCACCACTCTTCGCCAGAGTTTCCGTCTCTCTCAGAAATTCCCATTCTGCACCCTAAACATCCCCACCACAGGCTGTAATAACTTTACTTTCTTTACCATCCCCTTCCCATCCTACCCGCACATCCGGGTTTCATTTTGACATATCTAGATTCGACGCTGTCTTCCACCCGTGAAAACCGCTGAGCTAAAACACGGCTAACAATATTAATTTTCCTAGATCAAAATCAATGACCGACATTGTCACCATAACCTTCATTCTCCAGCCTCCCAACGAGCTTATGAACGACATCGCCCCGCTAGTCATTGTAGAGTCCTGCTTTGGTGAGATGGCATCCTTCGTCGCTGCCGACGATTCTTGACGCTGGAAACCGGGCATCTCCTTTACTCTAAAGCAATAGCCCGGCACCCCCATGTCCTTGCCTGGGCCTGCGCGGTTGGCAATATCGGGACTGTCAAGTCGACGGGCTTCTCGGGGCGCGAATGAGCCCGAATATTTTTCCTGCTTTCCCGCCCAGCCATGAGTGGCAGCCAAACTCATGGTGGGCATATTGGCATCACTGAAATCACAATTCGCTTTATTTATTCACAGGTTGCTACTTGACCAGCGACAAGACTATACGCAAGTCCTCCGAGTAGGTACCAAGACCATTGGAGATCAACAGCATCTGCAATTACTGTCATATTGGGACAAAGAAATGGAAAAATAGCGAAGTATTGCACTTCGACTTGGACTGGGATGATGTCCCAGATAGATGAGAAAGGGTTGTCCTCGTGGGCAGGATTACTGGTTTCTTCTCCACATGTCAGTTTCCAAGGTGCATTTGAAGGTCGTCGATGCACTTGTATCGGTGGGGGGGTTATCTCTCCCCATTCTGGCTTGCCTATCTGCTCAACAAAAAGGAAATGATGCTGGATCTGTCCTCTTCGACCTTTTTGGGCCGTTCCCGGAAAAGACATACTGACCAACAGAAATGGACGTCGCAACAAGACTTGTTTGAGTCTCCAGGAAGCTCAGAACGTGGATTACATCCACTCGAATTCCCGTCATCGTTCTGGCAGACCATCAATCAACTGAAGCATTGTCAGGCAAACCTCATTGACAACAAGTTGGGAACTGGGTCTCTGTGCCTCGTGTTTCGACATCACCGTCTGGCGGAGAAGAGGGGCAACCAGCTTCACTGCCACTCCATGGCACAAAGACTACACCGATTCATTGAGGCGCGGGGGATAGAAAGAAGGACGTTGACTATATGTTCTATCAGGTCGCTATGTCCAGGAGAATCACTCTATGGACACGGGCAGCCATTACCAGGACCCTCTATGGTCGTCATAGCAAGCTATCTCGGCATGCGCGGACCTGCTCATCCAGGAGTTGAGGCAAGAGCTTCACCCGAAGACAGACAAAACACGTCGTAAGCTACGAGCATCCCGACTAGCCCTTGGCCCCATGATTACATCGGACTTTTCCATCCTTCCCATCATGAAGCCTTACGAGTCGAGATTGCTCGGCCCGCCGCATGTTTCGCAGCCCCAAAGGATAGAGGTAGCCAACGTTCATAAGACATTAAAAACAATATCCGGCCTACTTCTTCTTCCGAGACGATGTCGAGACCAGTTTCTTCTTAAGAGATTTGGGAATCTTGTCCTTCCTCTTTTCTCTTTTGGCTTCCTTCACTGCCAGCTTGTGTTGCTTCTTCTCCTCTTTGTCCTCGTGCTTCTTTCCCCTCGGCGTCCCCTTCTCAAACCGGCTCTCGTCATCTTCGCTGTCATCACTGTCAAGACCAGCGCCGCTCTTGGAGTCGTCTCCAGAGCTTTCTGTCTCTTCCTCCTCGGCACCGGCATCTGCCTTGGCCTCCTTGGGCAGCACGACCAGGTCAGCCAGAAGGTTGCGGTAAACGAGCTCATCTCCCTGGCCTGAGCCCAGCTTCAGTGCGTCCTTCTCCATGTCGTATACTTGGTCAAGAGTTTGGGGGATATACTGGTTGCGGAAGACCTCGTTGTCAACTTGTGATTCCGCGATAGCCTCATCGGTTTCGCCAACAGCGAGGCGGATCTCGTATAGTTGATTGATGGCCTTTGACAGCGCTGGCTCCTCCACGGGACCCTCGGGGGCGGTGATGAAGTTGAAGATGGCTCGATCTTGCAGGGTGTCGACACCCTGCCGTCTGAAGTAGTCTCCGACGTTCTTGATGTCCATTCGGAGGAACTCGAGCGCCCGCGGGTGATCGTGCTCAACCGACTGAGACACATCGATGATGTAGAGCTTTTTGTCGTTGTAAAGGATGTTGTACTCGCTCAGATCAGCGTGCACCAGCTTGCACACTTGGTAAATGCGGCGCATGATGCCCAAAAGTTGGATGTAAAGGTTCCTCCACTGGTCTTCAACATCTTCGCCCTCCAAAC
The DNA here is from genome assembly GCA_027569635.1 of Lasiosphaeriaceae sp. G1095. Lineage (NCBI taxonomy): Eukaryota > Fungi > Ascomycota > Sordariomycetes > Sordariales > Lasiosphaeriaceae > Lasiosphaeriaceae sp. G1095. The sequence continues at coordinate 96,816 of JAPDFK010000026.1, read as the reverse complement.
GAGCGTCCCGGAGTCGAGGGAATGCCCACCCTCGCTTGTCGCCCAAAAGCTCCATCACCAAGACGTGGAGCTTGAGCTTGATGGGCTCAGGGCACGCGATGCCGGCTGTGTGCAAGCGCCTCAAGTTGCGGAATTCCTTCTCGGCCCACAGCTTGACCATCTTCCTGTTGTTTCCCTTGTCTGCGCCGGCCTTGAACCGATGCTCGCCAGTGATGTACCGCTCTCTGTCCTTGAATACCAGGATCGCAGTCTTGTACACCTTGATGGCCCGTTGGATCGACGGGCCGCCGTCCTCGGGATGGAGAACTGCGCCGTAGACATTGGCTTCCTTTCCTGTGCTGATGGCGCCGTGGATCTCGCTCACAACCCCGCGGTTGATCATCTGGAGGAGGATCATGCGCGTCCGCTGATCCAGCACCAACTCGCTCGTGGCGCGATCCGCCTTGTCCTTGTCCCGATCATGGCTCTGCTTGACGTCGTCGAGTCTGATCTTGGCGGCGTGCTTGGTGAGTGTAGACATCTGGTCGTCGATACTGGAGAACGTGTTTGCCGTCGGTTTCTGGGCGTTGGAGCGGGGAACGGCGGCAGGGCCGTCGGTTTGGGAGTTGTGGCCATGGAGCTGGCGCTGGCGGTTGTACGACTTGGTGAGGTCGGCCGAGTCGGGGTCCCAGCCATCATCTTGTATCTCGACGTCGCTGTCGAAAACATCCTGCAGATCCTCGTCGTCGTCAAAGACTTCGGGGTTTTGGGGGGCGGAGTTTGCCAGTTCTGTGGGCACCGCTTCAGTGACTTGGTAGCCCTGGATTGCATTGTAGTTGTACGGCGGTTCGTGGGGGCCTGCTGCTGCCGAGACAGGTGCGGTATCTTGCGTAGACACCATTTTCGACTTGACTGTTGCGAATCGAGGACTGGCGGCTTGCTTGTGTGGGAGGAGGGAGATTGGGCTGGTCAAAGGCACATGGCATTCCGGCCCAGGGCCCTAAATTTTGGTGGGCTGAACTCTGAATATTTTCTTATCTTATCAGTCCGCGGGGTTCCATCATTCTCAGGGTTAGGGTCAATTTCTCCAACTTGGCGCCTGGTTAGCAGGCTTGGCAGGCTAGTTTTGTATCTTATTAGTTCAGTTTTTTTTTTTTTTTTTGGGTGCAGTCGGGGCCTTGGGCATTTGGAAGTTTTCTGTCACCAAGACGGTGGCAGAGCAATTGAGCTTGCGCTTTGATACCCTGGATCGATAAATACTGCAAACCAAATGAGCCTTGCTCAAGCACTTGGATTGGTGTCCCTGCCTGGCTATTCACAAGTACTATTCACAAGTACACAGACACTTTGCGAAACATGACGACATATTGTTTCTGCTAACATCCTTGAGGAAACTTTGAGGGACAACATCAGATGGAAGGCACATGGCGAATGGCAGGCATGCGATGAAAGAGCGGGTCGAGGATTGGTGGGAGATCACAAAATCGTCCGATCCAATGGCGTGCAGAGATTCGAAACATGATCCGTGCATTGGGGACTCGCTCAAATGGGGGTGGTTGTTCCCCGCTGCCTGCCGGGACACGACCCTGCACTGCTGTAGGACCGCTGCTGACATCACGCAGCGCGCAGAGCTCCCAGAGCTCCAGGCCTCCAGTTGCTCTTGCTCAAAGCCAACCTAGCCAAGCTCCTTATCCTCCCCGCCAAGTCTTTTCAACAAAGATGCCTTATGCCCGCCGCCCGGGTCCTGCAGCATTAAGCACCAGGGCGATAAGCACCAGGGCGACTTTCTAATTCTGGCGTTATTGTTCTTGATAGCAGCCCTTTGACGATACGCCTTTTCCAAGACGCTCCTTCTCTCCGAAAATGGCCATGTCGTCGTCCACAGCCTCGTCAAGCCAGTCTCGGTCCTCCCACCGACCATCCGTCCACGACCCCGGGTCAGCCGAGTTCAACGCCGACGATGTCCCCGTCGAAGTGCTGGTCAAACACCTCCTCGCCGCCAAGCAATCGCTCTCGTCTATGCAACTCGTGCTTCGGGCCAATGACCTCGCCACACACGCTCGCCAGATGCACGAGGAGTCGGTGATCCTGAGCGCCCAGACAGGTTTCGTGCGCCATGGCATCAATGAGCAGCGGCGTATACTGGTCCAGGTGAACAGAAGCATGGAGCGGGCACACAGAGGCGGCAAACGCGAATTCCAGCAACTACTCCGCACTCTTGACAGCGCCGACTCGAGACTGGAGCAGACAATGGCCATGTTGCGGGAGACGGTCGTGGAGAGCGTGTTTCGCCCGCCTGGCGAGGAGAAGAAATGCCTGATGGACTTTGTGGACGAGAAGAGCGTGGACGAGGTGCGGGACGACCTCAAGAAAAGCCTCGAACAGCTCCAGGTGAGTCACACATACACCCCATCCTTCCCGCCAAGAAAGACGCCGACTCTTTCCCATCTGGCATTGAACTGACGATAGCTTGCAACCACAGGAAGCCCTAACTTCGTACAACCGCGACCTCCTCCACTTCGACAATGACCTCCGCGCACTCAAAGACACAATGGCAGCCGCTGTTTCGCCCCTGTCGCAATCCTCCTCTACCTACCAGCCCATGTCTCATCTGCTGGCCTCGGTGCTCAGCCATTCGCACGAGATGGCCGAATTTCTCTCATCGCTCACGAAACACTTTGATAATTGTGTGACGGCAGTGCGGACAACCGAGGGTGGCGCGGCCCTCGCCCGTCGTAAGGCGGCGGAGGTGACGGAGGACGGGCACCCCGTGTCCATCTCGGGCATCATCACGGAACAAGACTCGCATATGGCGGACCTTGAGGCGATGGACCCCCACGAGCGGGCCGACGTTGTCCAGGTGGTGATGCAGGATGCCCCTCAGGTGGACGAGGTCGTGTCGGATATTCAGCAGGTGCTCCAGCAGCTTGAGATGGATTTTGGTGCGTTCAAGGAGCAGGCCGACCACATCAAGGGGGCGTACATGAGCACGATTTCGGCGTTCCACGTCCTGGAAGACACGGGGTCCCGGCTGCAAAGCTACGTGGAGGCCGAGGAATACTTTGTGCGTCGTTGGGAAGACGAGAAAGACGTCATCTATGGCAAGCTCCAGGAGATGGATGAGCTCAAGAGGTTCTACGAAGGGTACGCAAGTGCGTACGGTAGCCTTCTACTCGAGGTGGAGCGGAGGCGGTCAGTCGAGGACAAGATTCAGAACACGTGGCGCAAGGCCAAGGAGAACGTCGACAAGCTCATCGAGACGGACAGGAAGGAGCGCGAGCACTTTCGGCAAGAAATCGGCGAATTTCTTCCGACGGATCTATGGATCGGCATGAACAGCCCACACAAGCGGTGGGAGGTTGTGCCGGTCGACGAGGGGGCGGGAGATGCCGAGATGCAGCTCAGCACGCCAACGCTCAGCAAGGCGGCGGTTCGGCTGCCTCGGAATCAGGCCTAACAGTTGCGAGCCTCGTGGGTTCTGGGTTTGTAGGTCAAGTGTTTAACTGTCACTTATTTTGTATCTCTTTTCATGGGCGGGGTCGGTGAACTGGGATTTTTTTGGTGTTGGGGCAAGACAAGACTGCGGTAGCAGCGGCGTTTGTCTATGGCATACCCCTTTTCTCATTCAACTGTATTTATTGACCTTGGATGGCATTTTCTTTGGGTTGATGAGGCGTCAACTTTCCGGGCATGTTGCACTTATTTGTATCGGCCTTGTTTTTATCTGTCATTCCTACTTGCCATTCCTTATCAACAGACAGGCTTCGGACTCATGAATACGCGTCAGCCTTTACAGCTTCTTTCTCGTGGAGGGCATGTGGCAGCCTCCCATTCACTTCCATTACACGTGGCAGCCGAAGGCGATATTCAAGATGGCGTCACTAGGGCTCCGTCTCACCATGATCATGCTTTGGGAGTGAATACCGGGTCTTGTGCATACAAAGTAGGTGAGATCCGATGCCCCGCACCAGTCTCTCGGCCAAAGCGTCACATTTTGCCGCCCTGGTTTGTTTGTTAGCGGATTCCAACGGACAGGGGGGTCTGCCAAAAACCCCATCGTCACCGCAAAACGCCAAAGTATCACATTTCGAGTTAAACAGATTGGAGAATATTAAGATACTGGATGAGATAAACTGTGGTATATAATTTTTCAAATAAGAAATTTGGGGGCGTTGGTCGTGCAGCTGGAAAAGTCTCTCCCAGTGTTTATGGTGGTGTTAACAAACAAACCAGTGGATTGTTGTGTAGGTTCACCAGTGGGTTGACAGGGGATGGATCTCTCGTCTCCACTAGTGTCTCGAACGACATCTTGCTGCAGCAAAACAACAAATGGCCTTTAATGGGGCTGATGGTAAATTTTGTCGCAAGTTGCAATTTAATCATATTGGGATTTAGATACGTGTATATACTACTGATATTGTACCGTCTCCGAAGGCCGATGAGTATTCCTGTTCCTTCCGCACGGCACATCTCATTCGCCGTCGGCCAAACGGTCTCCCGTTTCATGTCCAAATGGTGGCCCGTGTCGGTCAAACAGTGGCGTGGCCCCCCCTGAAAGATGGAGCCTCGCTGCCCGTTTCAGGCCGACGACGACTGCCAGTGGTGGTAACGCCATCATCACGTCACACCTCATCAACTCGCCTCTTCAAAACTTTGCCATTGACAACTCTGTTTGTCACACCACATTTCAAGAGATATCACATGCCTCTACCTGTAGTGATCGATTCGTGATCCATCCGCGAAAAGAAGCAAATCTCTTCGATTTCTCAATCGAAGCGTGAACCAGAGAACGAAGCAAGAGATAAACATAAACACAATCCAAAGATGGCAGCAACGACAACAACGCTACCTCAGACGATGAGGCAATGGGTCCAAGTGCGAAACGGAGCGCCCAAGGACGCGGTCGAGCTCAAAACGGGCGTGCCTGTCCCCGCGGCGCCAGCAGCCGGCAGCGGCGACGTCCTCGTCAAGATCTCCCATGCCGCGCTCAACCCCGTCGACGTCCACCACCTGCGCGTCCTGCCACCCTGGCTGCCCTTCCGGTGCCACCCCACGCCCGGGTTCGATTTCTGCGGCGAGGTCGTGGCCGCGGGCTCGGCGGTGCCTGCGAAGTTTCAAGTCGGCGCCCAGGTGAGCGGCGCGCTCGGCGCCATGCAGGTCGCGTTTGGGAAGGGCTCGCTGGCCGAGTATGTCGCCATGCCGGCACACTTGCTGGCGGTCAAGCCGGAGAGGCTGAGCGCTGCCGAGGCGGCGGGCGTGATGGGGATTGCTGGGCAGACGGCGAATATCTGTACGCGGACGGCTGACGTCAAGGCAGGCCAGCGCGGGCTGGTAAACGGTGCCAGCGGTGGCGTGGGGTCGCTCCTGGTGCAGATTCTCAAGGCCAAGGGCGTGGTGGTGTACGGTGTGTGCTCAGGGGCTAATGCGGGCATGGTGAAGGGGCTGGGCGTTGACGAGGTGAGTCTTCTGGGCGTCAAGACATCCGGTTCTGATCTGCCTTCTTTGGATATCTAATTAGACCTAACGAGGAGAAACAGGTGATCGACTACAAGGCGCACGACCCTATGGAGACGTTCCTGGCGGAAAAGTTCAAGGACGAGCCGCTCGACTTCATTATCGACTGCGTCGGCAGCCAAGCGCTCTTCAGCCACTCCACGGGCTACCTCAAGCCCAAGGGCAAATTCATCACCATCGCCGGCGGCAAGTCGAATGGCATCGTACCTTTTGTGCGGAACCGGCTGCGCCCTGTCCTGCTGGGCGGCACGCCGCGAAGCTGGCAGATGCTGGCTCTCCTTCCATCGGGGATCCTTGCTAACGAGGTTGCGGAGTTTGTGAAGGACGATGTGATTAAGGAGGCGCTGGTCGACGAGGTGTTTCCCTTTGAGGAGACGGTCAAGGTACGTTCTTTTGTTTCTGTTGACAGCAAGCAACCCGATGCCATGCTAACGAGGTGAAAACGGAAAGGCGTTTGAAAAGCTCGCGACTGGAAGAGCAAAGGGAAAGATTGTCGTCAAGGTTGCTGCTTAATATCCAAGATACCCCACCCCCAAGAATGAAAGATGGCTGTTGAGCGCTGGCCACTGCAGAAAGAGTTACGTGTTTATTATGTATATGTCAAAGAATTCATCTCATTGAATACTGAGAGTTTCAAAGACGAAAGGCAGCTACAGGATGCTTCAGGGTGAAAGATTGTTGTGCTTGTATTGATCATTTGCCAGCTCTAGTCAGCGCGAGAGACTACTGCCGCTATTATTAAGGAGCTGACAAATGCTACGTAAAATGCTGGTATGTCCGATCGAGGCAATGCCCCCTTATTCTGACAACCACGAAAAAGGAAAGTGTGATATGAGGGAAGGAGCCACCTCCCCGCTTGAGCCATAAGTAGTAATTATGGTGGGTAAATAAAGGGGCAGGTAGTAGTACCACCAGGTAGGTGCTATAGCTGTTGGCCAACTTGAACATAACATAGCATCATCCATCCATCCATCGAGTCTATCCTCTTCATCTCCTGATTCCCCATGCTCATGTGGTGAGTTTAGAGTTATTCGAGGCGCCCAAATAAGTCCAGCCACTCTCTCTTACGGGGCCTAGGCGTTATAGATATCCTCCTCCTCCTCGTCGTCGTCCATCTCGGCGCCGTCGTTATAGTCCTCGTCCAGGGCCGGGTCGTCGATCTCCATGTCGGCGTCCTTCTCGCCCTGCTCCTCTTCCTGTTCATGGTCGCTGGGATCTTGGCCACTCAGCTCGTCGTCACCCGGCTCTTCTTCATCAGCGGCCTCGTCGGTCTCCATCATGTCTTGGTCGTCCTTGTCGTCCTCCTCGTCGTCGTCGTCCTGGTTGCCAGCCTGGGCAGAAGTGGCTGCCCCAGATGAGGAGGACTTGCTGGTCTTGGTCTTGGGCTTGGTCTTGGTCTTGGACGAGACGGCCTTGTCAGTCTTCTTCTTCTTCTTCTTCCTGTAGAAAGGGTGACACCGCGTTAGTTTGTATCCGGGTTACAGCCACGCATGTTGTCTCGTTCCCGAGGGAGGGAGGAGAGGAGAGGAGAAGTAAAGGGCAAAGACTTACTTGGCTTTTCTGGTTCGACGACCACCAGCACGAGCACGAGCACCCTTGGCAGCAGCAGGAGTGCGCTTGGCAACACGGGAGCCCTTGACACCACGAGCGCCCCTAGCAGCACCAGCCGGAGCTGGAGCCAGACCACCACTAGCCGGAGCCGGAACCGGAGCCTCTGCGACAACAGTGGGGGAAGCAGCGGGGGGAGGAGCAAGAGCGACAGCACCGCCAGCCGGTACGAGAACCAGAGCACCACCTGGGGCCTCGGCGGGCTGGCCCACGAGCTGGCTCGCCAGCTTGTGGAGCCGGGCAACCACCACGTCGCTGTCGATTTCCGTGTCCTCGATATCCTGGGCGAGCCGCTGGATTCCCTCAGCCACGGCGGTAACGCCGTCGGCTCCGGCTCTCAGGAGACCCTGAATCGAACTATATTTCGGGAGTTAGCACTCAGATTTCACCCTCAGCGAGCTTGGCGTGACGTGATGAAGGGATAGGGCAGATAGACTTACGGCTGGGCGGGCTGGGCTGGCTGGTTGGGGTTGCCGGCCGGTGGTCCTGACGATGATGGCATGGCTATTCCAGCATCAGTATCAAAATTATCCTGCTCGTACGGAAGACGCTATACGCTTACTTACTTGGCAGTGGCTTGCGAGATCCTCCCCTTGCGATAGTATAGGTAGTAGGTATCAAATACGCAGTGAAAAAAGTTACTGGGAGGGAGAGGCCTGGAGGAAGGAGGAGGAGAGAGAGTGTGGCAGAGTAGCGGCGATAGTAACGAGCACGGAAAATATGCGGGGGAGGAGAACTGGGCTACCGCTGTACTATGCCACGTGGGAAGAGAAGAGCGAAGAGTAGAGGGCAGAGTAGAGGGGTGAGTAAAGGGGAGAGTGGAGCGTAGATTTTGAGGGGGTCGTGAAAGAAGCACACACAATAAGTTTCAGGAAGAAGGCGGAAAAGTGGGGAGAAGTTGCAGGAAATCGAGCGAGATGCATTTCTTTCTACACATACCCAGTATCAGCGGCCCACCCGTCACGCGCCGAAGCTGCTAGACTTATCGTCGTTTACTTGCCACCCCGTTCAGTCTCCACCCCTTTTCAGATGACTCTTGGGAGAAGATGAGGCTGGGGCGCGAGATTAAAATCGAGCGTGTAGTGTGGCTGGAGGTGTCCAAGCTTGATAGCTTAATCGACAAGAGCAACTAGAGGGATTAATTGCCCCTGTCTACCTTGGCCAGTGATGGATGGAAGTTGTGTTTATTCACTTGTTGTTTATGAAGAGTTTCTAGTATAACATATGGACTATTTCTGGAAGACTCGGGTTTCAACGTAGCGGATCACATTACCACATATGTTTCAAGTTAGAGGTTTGTGGTCGTCCATTTAGCGGTACACAATGATGGTATTCCAGCACCCTCGCCTGTCAGTGGTGACATTTTGAAGTATTTGGGCCTGAGTCTTAGGTAGCTATGACATACTCGTTAAGAAGACTCTGAGAATCCGTTCGTTCTACAGCTTGTCCGTTGTTATCCGCCTTCACTGCACCATGTCTTCCTCTTGTGACCAACGCCACCACGTAACACACACAACCAAAATCAACACAGCCAAAATCCCAATGCGCACCTACGGGTGGAACGTTGGCCAGTTGGCACTGTATGGTACGGCAGCCACCACAACACTTCCCCCTCCGTTCTCGCGTCTGTGACAATACAGCCCATGTCTTTATTTTCGTCTGTGACAATCACGCCATGTCTTTCTCGTTGGGACAACGCGACTCAGCCACAGCAACTTGCGGGCACTTGGCCTCCTCAACAGAGCCTGCCCGACTTTCATCCCATCTCGCAGTCCCTGCCTCCTTCTTGTTGGTGGACCCACCCAAAAAGGGATAGCGCGAGGTCAGGCGCTCTTCAAAGTCGTCGCGGAATAGGATCAGGTGGGGGAAGAAGTGCTTGGTGAAAGCTCTGAAGCAGGGAAGGCAGGCGCATATGATACCAGTGTACATCTCGCACAAGCTGCGAGCAAGACGGAACAAAGCCACACCTGTTAGCCCACCCAGGATCCAAAGGGTCACAGAGGGTGGGTCGATAATACTCACATCCATACGAGGTTTGGCAGATAGTTCCAAGTGAAGTCCTTGGACCCGTCGGTGTTGAGGGCCGCGTTGAAGCGCAATATGCTTACAATGCACACACTGATTTTTTTTTTTTTTTTTTTTTTTTTTTTGCTGGTCAGCTCGCTGCTAGAATAGTCGTGCACACACGCCGTCGAAATATTTGGAACTCACAAGCCTCCAAACATCATGATGAGCAGCACGCCAATCTTCTGCAACACGGGCATGCGAAGCGGCCAGAGCATCCAGATTGGCATCAGCAAGATCAAAATATCGGTCCCAACGTTGAGCCCGCTGCCCGCCACAAACGGCGTGGTAGTGTCAATGCAGCTGCCCGGGATCGACTTGTCCCAGAAATACGCCAGGGGCGTGCAGATGTAGAACGACGACAAGCCAATGGCGATACTGTAGCCGGCGGCGATGAACATGAGGACGTAGGTGCCAACGTGGAACGCACGGCTGGTGGAGAAACGCCAGTACAGGCTTAGAATGGATAGTTTGATGAACATGGTGCTGAAGTTGTATGTCGGCGAGCCTCCGAGGGCCCCGAGCTAAGGAGGGAGTTAGCTCACGCTGGCCACCGCACATGAATATTTTTTCAATACACACTTTCATGAAACGTTTGAAGTCATCGAGGGGAACATCCCAGAGATGGTGTCCAGCGCCATTGTTTGTCTCTTGGGGCCCAATGCCGTTAGTATAATTAGATTCATTTACGTCTCAGCGAACAAACGAAGACAAGCAGAGTCATCATACGTATTCCATTGATGATCGAGTTGGCAAGAGCAAAGACCTAAAGGCCGTCAGTATTTTGGCAGAGTTGGTACCGTGAGCAAACACATACGAAAGCAAGGACAATGAAGAGATCATCCCAGTGCCACTTTCTCAGCACAAAACGGCTCGTATACAAACGAAGCAAGAGGATGGGAAACGTCACGGCAGGCCAGATGGCGACGGCGAGAAGGAGGCGGCCGGTAATGGACTCGGGGTTATCAAAGTTGGCCTTGACTCCTGGTGGAGGCGGCACCGTGCCAATGATTGGGCCCGACGTACTCATTCTCAGTTTTTGATTTCGGTTTTGTGACAATTGCTTAAATCTGGCAGTATGGTTACCCGTCCAACTTGAACGGGTATGGGAAATTCAGAGGGAGGTACGGGGATTAAGTATGTCAAGTTCGGAGGATCAACCAAGTCAAATCCGAGTCTAATTACAAGCAGCATCAAAGGATTTACAGGGATGGTGTGTGAACAGCGAACCTTGCATCAACAGTGGCATATCCGTCAAGCAAGTTGGCACATATAATGGTAGGCCAGACAAACCAAGTGCAAGCCACGGTCGTGATTTGCTCAAACCAGTCGAAAGCGACGTAACTGCCGGATGCTGTGTAACCGTGGAAGGATGCTGGGACAAACCAACGGCGCTGCACCGGCAAACCAGAGTTGACGAGGGCTTGAGCTTGTGGTACAATGAGGGGAAGATTTGTGATGTCTTCAATGGACTGCTGCATGTCGCGCATGCCAGTGGTCGGGAAGGGGATGGTCCATCAGTCAGCACCACTCCCTAAAGTCACACAAACCAATAAATACCGCACACAATGGATTTGGAGGCAGAACAAGAGCACCGAGTATCATGATATTTTGAGGCGTGGCGTAGACTGCCCCACTCAAGAGAATCTCCCGCTGCCACTGTTACCGCCTCTTTGCAACGCCAGTGAGGATGGCGAGCTCAAGAAGAGGGTGTGGTTGGTGGCGGAAGTGGGGTTGTGTCGCCAAATTTGAGCGGCAGGCAGGATAACCTAGCCGTCGTGGTGGACCGAGGGGAACAGAACAGAACCAGGGTGCAGAAATCATCTCTTGTAGGACCCCAAGTCTATATCGACCTCTGCTGTGAATAAGCTCCATGCAAGGAATAGGAATCCACAGCGTCAAGAAGCCCCAGCCCTTGTTGACCATCAGCCCTACCGCACCTTCTTTCTCTGGCAGGCGGAAGCTCACCTGATGGCGATGCCGGAAGGGAATCCACCCCACTTATTACCTTGGATGTTGATCGGGCTAGAACAGTGAACGTAGCATAGCTTGCAGGGAAAGAGCGTTCGCTCGTTGTGCTTCCCTGAAGAGGATTCGCACCATGGTTTGACACAAAAAACTGGGTACTTTTACGAGCTGAAGCGGGGCTGAGTTGCAGTCGGTATGGTCAAATCGCTTTAGAGTAGACTTCTTTTGAGGTGTTTTGATGTGCTTCCTTTGTCGTATCTCTTCCAAATGTTGACGTAACCGCAGCCGTCCGAGGAAGGTCCTCTGCAGCAGAATTCTGCCCTAGAGCCTTGAGGTCGTGCCTTCCCGACGAAAGTACGGGAGCCCAACCACCCACCGTAACTCGCGTCGAGGCGGTGAGGGGCTTGATTTGGCAGTGTCAAATTGCTGCCGACCAAGACTCTATGGACAACCTTTGCACAAACTGTTGTGCATATCGCCGCTGCTCACCTCTATTCTCGCTTCTGGCGTTTCTTGTCACCTGCTCTTCTGCGGGTTATGGCTTGACGTTCAACATATAGGCGACTCCTTTCCAACGACCACACCGCGCCGACATGGCATGAGCAGCTACGCTGAGGAAGGGCATCTTGCCCACTCCCGCCCCAACCTCAACAGCATTTGTTCAGCCGATTAGCGTGCGCCAGTACCAGTATGCCAATGGCAGTGCCGTTACGACGACACTGCGCTCGTCGAGGAGCTCGTCAGGACGCTCCTTGGTCTCCGCTTGCCACGTCAGTCGCCCAATTTCGTTGCCTTCTTCGCGGCCGTGACTATACAAGTCTTTCTAGCATGGCTTCCTCTCTCAGAGCATCAACGCTTTGCAAAAATGTAGCTGTAACGGCGAATATGGCGCCTGTCTCGCCAGCACCTCTGCCAGTTTGTGTCAGCGCAACCACGGCCTTCAGCATCTGGAATGCGTCGCCGCGGCTGTGTCGTCGTCGAGCTGCCCGACCGTCTCGGGTGTCACCGGTGAGTGACGGTTCTCAGTGTTTCCGAATCACCCTCTGGCGTGTCTGACCATCCAGACTTTGGCGACTTCAAGCGAACGTGGTATCAAAGCGTTTGCCCCACGCCTCCTACGGCTATCATGTCGGCTCTTCTACTGCCTTGAGTTATACCAGGCTTCAACACATAGTTATGACGAGGCAAACGATGCTTCCAGAACTTCTGTTCAAATATATCTCGCGTATGCTGCCGCGATCCTACCGACAATCCACCCGAGCAAGCCTTATTAGCTAACTGCTCGACAGCGCTAATAACCGCCGCGGGCACCAACCAAAAAGGGGGCGCATACGCCAGCGCCGAGGCAGGCCAGTTCCCTGTACCCGTGAGTGGCGCTCGACCGATGCTGTCGAAATGCCCAGATAATTACTACTCCGTGTTTGGACAATGCTGCCCCAACGGCTACTTCCGATTCACAACCAAGATCGCCTTCCAAACCCCGTGCTTCAGCTCCTTCTCCGAAACGATGACGCCGCCACCGATCACAGCTGGACTGCTGCGCAACCAGACACAATCTTCAGTACCAACCGCAGCCGTCGTTAATGTTGGCTGGGCGATGAGCTATCAGGTTGCGACAGCAGCCCCCCTCCTCAGGTTTGGCAAAGGGCGCAATCATCGGTATTGCCGTCGGCGCTGCCGTAGCCGTTCTCGCGGCCATAATTAGGTCTCACGGCTTTCTGCTTTCTTCGCAGGCAGCGGAACAAACGTGAGCCGAAGCTGATTGAGGATCGCCCAGATGCATTGCCGGAGACGATGTATAAACCAGGCTACCATGCACCGCCGGAACACCCGCCGCCGTCCAGCCTCGTGGGATCCCCCCCAACCGCCGTCCGTGTCAGCATACACGCCCACGCCGACTGCTTCAAATTAGTATCCGCCCACGCCGAGTTCATCAAATCCGTTTGCGACTCCTGCGCCGAGTGTGTCGGATCCATATGCACCTACGCCGTATACTTCGTCGTCGTACGAAGGCGGAGGCTGGAATGGCGGATACCAGTATCCCCAACAATACCAATAGCAATATTCGCACCAAAATCCGCACTCGTATTCGCAGCTGCAACCGGGGGGCTATGGCGGTAGGTACCGACAATGACATTCCGCCGTCTTTGGCGTTTCTAATGTCAGGATTGTGCTGGCGTCGAGGGCCTGAAATTGTTCATAATAATGGTACCTATCTATCTAACTTCAGCAGGTTGCGTCCGGTTGCCAATACTAACAGTCGCGTATGGCTTTCAGAAACTGGCTGAATAGCGTTGACGGCTTCGCCGTCATACGGGATTCATCAAAGTCGCGCCAACCGTTCACCAGCGAGTCCGGTCCCATTGTTGGAACGATGCTGCCAAGATACGACACATATGGAGCCACCGAGCAAGGGTACGTGCTGGGGGGAGGGGGGCTGGTGAGTCTTGCGTTGGTCGTTGGGCCAAGGTTTTCCAAAGGCCTTGTCATTTGCATGGAAGGATTCAGTAATTATCCACTGTCGCCACAACGCTGTCGAAATTAAGACTTGAACCAACAAGGTTGCCACCCCTAAATTGCTTGGACCCGGTTTCCAAATTGCTCTCTTTACTCTACGGACCAGAAAGCGCGTCCTATGGAATTTCTCTGCCAATTCACATCTTGAATCCGATCGAGGACCCAAACTCTAGGCGCTATCGCTCCTGGGCTGTCGTCATGCATTATGTGCGCAAAGTGATCGTACTTTATTTCGGTCTGACTACCTTATATTCGAAGAGGGTCTATTCGTGCACTTGGCCAGCTGGCACCTCCTGGACTTTAACCTATGGGGAGACGTGTTCTGGTGTTTCGCAAACGGACTCTCGCCGCAACTACCATTCCGAGTCGCCGACTGTTCAAGGCCAAGAAAGCGCGTCACTTCTTCGGAGCGTTCCAATCAATGTAAAGTTACCAGACTCTGCCTCACGAGCCCGTTGATCCCGCTAACTTCCTGCTCAGGGGCACTATTTGGACTCTATTGACAAGGTCATTAAAATCAATGAGTCGACATGGTCACAACAACTGTCCAAGCTTTGGCACCTGGACAACTTCCTGGGCAAGTGGCGACAGACAAATAGCCGTTTGCCACTCGCTAAAGCCTTGCCACATCTGACCGCGGAGCAGCCTATCTCTACATGGCTTTTGAGCAGTTTGCCTATGGGCTCTATGGCCAAGTACATCTCGGGGTTCACTCACAACATCCTGGAACAGCTTCTGATGGGCCCTTATGTACCCATCATGGACAGCATTGCCCGCTTGGAGGACTTCCATAAAGCCACCCTAGCCATGGCCATCAGCGACGCCGCCGCCGCCCTCGCCGCCGACAACACAACTTCGGCGCACATGGCAGCATTGAAGGAGCGGCTCGACTACCACGCGTTCCTCCAACTCAAGTCGATCGATATCAGCAACCGTCTCTGGATTCTGGCTTGCTACCTAATCTTCCACGACACGAAAGAAATAGCTGCAAACAGTCCCCTACTCGACCTACCCGGCGTTGCCGAAATGCTGGCCTCCACGCCAAATGACTTTCTCGGCGCCTGTGTCTTCGACTACGACAACCTTGTGGCGCAGATCAAGGGCTGGTGGCTCCTCCCATACTACACTAGCCCGGATCGCGTCCCGCGTGCCGAAGCAGAGGTGGATGCCCACCTCTGGCAGCTCGCAGAGGCTGTTGAAGACCCCAAGCCACAGGAAACCAGCGGCAATTATCTACCCAATATGGCCAAGGTACTGCCAAAGCCGCAGTACCACGGGCTACGACAGATTATCAGAGAAGGTATCTGGTTGGGTGAATTGCAGCTGCGCGTGGAGTTGGTCCTGCGCATTGCAGCCATGGTTCACGCATCCTGTGTTCTTGACGACTACTCGGAGGGGGGTACAGGTCTACAATGGGACCACCAGAGCACGATATCTGCGCGCGCCGAAGCGGTCAAGGCGGCCATCCGAGCTACCGAGGAATACGACCGTGAGCTGGAAAATCCCGATCCCGCGCCGGAGCCCAAGAAGAGCTCTATCAGCCCTGACAAGCAGCGCTGTCGCCTGCAAGAGCTCGTCGACCACTATCAGAATCAGTTCCGGGAAGATGAGCAGCTCGAGGAAGAGAATAAGAAGTTACAAGAGCACATGGACAAAGCCGCGAATGACCCGTTAGACATGGAATCGGAGCAGCCTGAACCGAGCTACGACCCTGTGAAGGTGTGGCAAGAAGCTTCTTCTCAAATTGAGTACTGGATGAAACGTGGCTGGCAAGTCGGCGATGCAAAGAAGAAGCTGATGAAACCACTGACGTTTTTTACCACGAAAAAAGGGCTGGTGGGTATGGCGACAGAGGGGATGGTGTCTGACCTCCAGGTCGGGGACCAGGTTATCATGTTGCAGGACGCAACGTTCAAGTTGCCTTTGGTGGTGAGGCCCCCCGGTTGGTTCAGGGAGAAGCTGTATGCTGTCGTGGGGAGTGTGCAGGTGCAGGGTCTGTCTGGTGACGAGTTTCACAAGTTGGCTGAGAGCGATAGGCCGGAGAGCAAGGTGTTCACGTTCAAGTAAAGTTTGGACTCGGTTCCTTGCGTGTGGGTACACGCCTAATGGAATCCTTCTCAAGATTGTGCACGTGTCCATCCAGTAACGCAGACGAGCGGTCCTTTTTGGAGGATTTCTCTAAAGGGGGTGCAACTCAAATGAATCTGGGGTGAATTAGTTTCTTTTTTTGTTTTATATACCTTTGATAGGCACGTTGGGCAGTAACTACATTTTGACGGGCGATCCATCCCATTCGTGGAGGTTTTGGGACACCCCCTCAGGCTCTATTACTGGGTATGTACCGTAATGTACATGTAATTACAGTACATAACTCGTCAGAAGCGGGGTTGGCCCCATGGCATGATTAATTAAATCCTCCGGCGTCATCTGTCCACTGCCTCCTCCAACGGTTCGTTGGGGACGTGCTAACGTACAATTAAACAGAAGAACCACCTCCTGCGTGATTACCAGCCTTTGGGGACCTTTCAACCATGACATCTTTCACAATGCCCCCCCCCTCTTTGAGCCAAACCGGGTGGAAGCCAAAAGCCAGCAGCCAGCAAGCCCAAACTCACCGGTCATCTTCGTCATCGCAAAACTCGACCCCAACAGTTCAGGCCAGCACTACCCTCTGACAGTCGTCAAGCGCCAAGGCGGCCTGATATCGCTGGACGCGATCCAAGGCCAAGATGTCCTCGCCACCATCCAGGGCACCATTGTCTTTTTTTTTTTTTTTTTTTTTTTTTTTTTTTTTTTTTCAGATCCGGCAAACCACATCGGCATCCAGTCGGAGCTCTCTCTCGCCGCTCAACTTTACCAAAACCCCAAGACCAAGCATTCATTGCCTCAAACAGAACTTTCCAATACACATCCATTGATGAGGCGGTTCCTGGCCTCTTCGAAGTGGGATCGCGGCTTGCGCGAGTTCCCCTTCATCTCAACCTGCCTCATGCTCGGTGTGGGCTTTGACTGGAAGCGCGGAGTCGGCCTCGATGTCGTCCCCGCGCCGCTGGGCACCGTCTTCCGCGACACAAACATGGAGTGTGCTATGGCGGCGGTAGACATCTCCGACCTGAATGCAATACGTTACGGCATCGTCGCCTTTCGCACGACAGCCATGAACCACATATCCGGGCTCCGTGAGGACCTCCATGACGATGGTTGGTTACATTCCAACAACAAACAACGAGTAGAGGTGACAGATATAAATCTTAGGTTCGAAGGCCTGGACAACAGACCTCTGATAAACAAGTTGTCTTCTTTGTTTGAACATGCCTGAGGTGCTAGTCGATGTCAGATTGACGCCCAATCAGCACCCCTGCCCAAGTCTTGTTCCGTGCGGTCCACCCAATCATGTCGCGATGACATGGTCAGGGGAAGCACTGGAATGCGGGACACACTCGCACTCGCACTCGGCAAACGGTGAGGTACAAGCAACATAAAAATCACAGTCGATCTCTTTGACTGCTTACGGTCTGGGGATCGGCGTGTCAGACACATCTGAGATGATATAGATGTCAACCCCCCCCACCCCCCACCCCCCCAAGAATCAAATTCCACACATCATCAACTTTGGCTTTTTAATACCTTCCAGTCTCATCACCCGAAACAAACCGCTGTCATGGCTGATGCTCCGAGCCTTCCCAAGAACCGCGCCGCGTACCTCGTCGACAATACCAGACAGCCGCTCCAGGTCAGGCCCGCGCCCTACACCGCCCCTGCCCCCAACGAGATTGTCGTCAAGAATGGTGCCATCGCCGTCAATCCCGTTGACTATGGCAAGCAGCAGGCTGGCGACCACATGCTTGGCTGGATCAAGTATCCCTTCGTGCTCGGGAGCGACGTCGCCGGCGAGGTGGTTGAGGTCGGCCAAGGCGGCGACGCCCAGGGTCTCTTCCGCCCTGGCGACCGTGTGGTCGGCCATGCCGTCGGCCCAGACAAGCGCAGCAACAGGTCCGCCGAGGGGGCTTTTCAGGAGTATACGGTGTTGCGCTCCCACCTCGCTGCCAAAATCCCCGATGACCTGCCGTACGAGAGGGCCTGCGTGCTGCCGCTTGGCCTGTCCACTGCTGCCTGTGGGCTCTTCATGAAGGACTATTGCGCCCTTCCCTACCCAGACCTCCTCGGGGATCACCAGACCGGGCCACCGCCCACTGGCATCTTCATCGTCTGGGGTGGCTCGACCAGCGTCGGATCCAACGCCATCCAGCTTGCTCGGGCCGCCGGATACGTGGTGCTCGCCACGGCGTCGCCCAAGAACTTTGACTATGTTCGAGCTTTGGGGGCTGCCGACGTCTTTGACTACCACGACTCGGGTGCCGCCGTGGCCAAGATCATCGAGGCGCTAAAAGGGGAAACGTGCGTGGGGGCCATCGCCATCGGTGCAGGGTCACTAGAGGCATGCATCAACATCATGGCAGCCCTAGAACTAGGGGAGAAAGAAGGGGCCCGCAAGTTTGTTGCCCAGGCCAGCCTGGATCTCGAAATTCCCAAGGGGGGCCCGCAGAAGAAGAGTCCCGGCGCCTTGGCCATCGCCTCCGCGCTGCTGGGGTTCGTCTGGCTCACCGCCAGGCTCCGCCTGAGGGCCTGGCGCAAGGGCGTCGAGACCAAGTTCATCTGGGGCAGCGACCTCATGGCCAACGACGTGGGCAAGGCCATCTACAACGACTTCCTCCCCCGCGCGCTCGCGTCGGGGCAGTTCCTGGCCAAGCCGGACCCGCATGTGGTTGGGCATGGGCTGGAATACATTCAGGAGGCCATGGCCTTGAACGCCGAGGGGGTTTCGGCCACCAAGGTTGTTGTGACTTTGTGAGGGGACTTTGGCAGGCCAGGGGATGGTAGACAGACTACTTTACAATCCAGCCCTGATTTGTTTCTTAATTAGTTAGGTTCAAAAGACGAGTCCTAGCCAAAATTTCAAATCATCACAGCAAAACACCAAAGCATCACATTTCGAATTAACATAATTGGAAAGTATTGGGAAGCTGGGTAAGATGAATTGCATCACACGCTTTTCGAAATTTAAAAATTGATGGTGTGGTCGTGGAGTTGGAAAAATCTTGACCGGTTGTAGGATGGTGTTAACAAACAATCCAGGGTTGGATTGTATACGGCTGGATATAATAGGGGTTTGTTGACTTCGAGATTCAGGGGTGTGGTGGGACCCGTATCCTTATATAATTTAGTACTAATTCTTTTGGTTTTCCTTGGCCACCTGTGCTATTAAAAGGTGGCCAGCTCATCCCCTCTGATCAGAGGGAGAGTAGCTCTCTTTGGTCCTTTTTATAAGTCAGTTAGTTCATAATTTATTAGCTGAACGTCTTTCACCTTTCTAGTTCCTCCGGCAGTCATATCTTGTAATTAGCTGACAACGCCCGCGATCTAAGACTGTTGACAATATGTTTCGGATAGGTCAGGCTGTCATCGTTGTTTCTTTTCATTGGCTGAATGGTCAGGGCTTGCCGTTGGTCACCTTTTGGCCGCATACATGCATCGAGCACCGACGAACATCAGGCAGCAGTGGGGGTGAACCCCAACCCAATCCTGCCTCTTTTCCCACCTGCAACCAAACAACGACACCCACCGTCTCAACAATGGCGGAAGCAATCGCTTTTGGCGCAAGCGTTCTCGCTTTTATCGAGATTGCTGCAAAACTTGCCCAGGCTTGCAAGTTCTACATCGACACGGCCCGCGGCGACACCCCAAGGGATTTGAAGCTGATTCTCCTGGAGACGTCGAGCCTCAAGACAACGCTCGAGACCGTTGACTTCCTTTTGTCTGCCAGCGATGATCGCGCAACCGATGAGAAGAGGCTGACAAGGCAGATTGGCCAGTCTGTTGACGCCTGCAAGTCGTGCATTGTCGACCTGCTTGCCTTGATCCCACAACAAGTCGATGTTCGTGACAACGAATCCCAAAGCGTCAGCGCCATATGCCGTCCTGAGAGAGTGTCGAGACTTTTGGATGCCCTTGCGTGGCCGCGAAAGAGGACCAAGGGCCTGGCGCTAATGGAGCAAATATCACGACACAAGGACACCATTCATCTAGCCTTGTCCACCGAGTTGAGGTAATTATGCCAACCCCCTTCCCCACTCAAATAACTATTATCAAAGGCGTGTCGGAACTCAACTTATTTCAGCAAGGACGTTAAAGAGATCAAGATGGGGCTCAAAGGCATCCACGCCGCCTTGTCTGGTATGTAATTACCTACCTACCTACCTAACTAAGAGTCCCAAAGCTGCATGCATCGGTATCAAGACAAATAGCTAATACGAGTATGGTTTGATCACTAGAAATTCAACAGAACGAGTTATATAAGCGTCTTGAGATGACGGATCCGTCTTCAAACCACAACGACGCGTGTCGCTTGCGTGAGGATCACACCAGCCAGTGGATCCTCCGCACAGACGAGTGGAAAGCATGGCTCGCTGGCACGAGCAAGTCCCGGATGCTCTGGATCCACGGAATTCCCGGGGCCGGTAAGACTATCCTGGCTTCTTTTCTTGTCGAGCAAATCCGAGCCCATTGCGCTACTAGTAGCACCGGCAATGGCGAAACCAAAGGCCTGGCATACTACTACTGCTACTTTGGCCGGTCTCAAGCCGAGGCACAACCTTGTTTGTCGTGGACTTTGAGCCGGCTATGTCGCCAGGCACAGTTCATCCCCCGGGGCAGCTATATGTACGACCTCTACAAAGCCGGTGGTACCCCTGACATCGATACAATCCTCGACAACCTTGCAGACGTGCTTCGGCAGTTTGATATATCATATCTTGTCGTCGACGCTGTTGATGAAAGTTTGAGGCGGGATGAGCTTGTTGCACTTCTCTGTGCTCTCGCCCAGACCGATCGGTTCAACAAGCTCCGCCTTCTGGTCACAAGCCGTGAATACCGAGACATTTCAGAACACTTTCAGCAAGTGTCCACTCCAATATCCATGTCGAACCCGTACGTTGAGCAAGACATCCTCGCTTATGTCAAGGCCGAACTCCAAACCAACAAGGTCTTCAAGCGCTGGCCAAAGGACCTTCGGGATGAGATAGAGAATGTACTACCGAGAAAGGCTCAAGGAATGTAAGTAGCTACTTTTTGGTAAATTATGCACCCCAGAATTAGACTACTGCCCCATGCTGACCGATTTGGTTGTCCTAGGTTTCGCTGGGCTGTATGCCAGTTTGATATTCTACGACGCTGCAGAACCCTGGCTGCGGTCCGTCTCGCCATTACACAACTACCAGAGACACTAGATTCAACATATGAACGAATCTTCGGCAGCATCGATAAGGAGGACCGTCACTTCCTTCGTCTAGCCCTAGCTGTGACAATCGGCTTCCAGCGCTTCTCCGAATATTCTCCTCGGCTCACACCCTCTAACCTTGTCTCGGCAATCTTGAGTGCCCAGCAGGTCCGTAGTGGGGAAGAGCATTTCTATGACACCGAAGCGCTGTTGGACATATGCGGCTGTCTCATCAAGGTTTCAGAAGATGGCGATGTCAATTTGGCTCACTACACGGTCCGCGAATACATCGAATCCGAGCGAATCCTGTCTAAGAGTAAAGAAGAAACAGGACTCGCCGAGTTTGCGCTTAATGAAGAGCAAGCCAGTCGCCTCTTCTTGCAAACTATCCTTTTGGCTGCTATGAGTGTCGAGATTGATCATGAGACAATATTCGCTGAGCACCTTGGCGACGATTCCTTCCCTCTTGACTCATGTTTTGGGTGCTTCGCTCTTCTGCACACCGTAAACTTAGTGGAATCATTGGATAGCTGGGACGAGGTCTGCTATTCATCACCCCCACCAGCAAGAGGAGAAGAAGATGGGTCCGAGATTGGACCCTCACAGCTGGAAACCATGCTCCTTCACGTCCTCGATCCGTTCGGAGCGCAATTTCGCATCTGGAAAACCAACTTTTCCAAGGCCCAGAATAAATATCTAATACGTGGGGTCAACTCCAAATTCATGCGCTTCTGGACGGACTGGTTTGTGCCGAGGCAAGAACAAATCGACCTCGATCGCGAAGCATGGCAGGTCCTGTTCATTGCAGTGTATGGTTCACAGCGTTACCTCCATCACCATCTTCAAGGCAAAGATCCACATCGTCTACGGGCAGTGCTGAATGCAAAATTACGAGTCTACATACCACAAGGGCTGAGTAATGACGCCTCGGAAGGAGCAGAACGCGACAAGCCACTTGGCCTACACCGACTCCGACAGCAACCACTACTACTACTACCACCATCATCATCACCCCAGCAGCTTTGTTTACTAGACATTGCTTACGCCGTGATGGAAACCAGCTATTACATGCCGCACGTAGTACAAATGTTTCTCAACATCCCCCACTATGGTGACAAATCCAACGATCTCATTGCCCAGGTGGCTGTCCATAACCATAACATTTGTAATTTCCAAACCGCCAGCAAAGCATGCGCATTAAGACGCATTCTGGATCAAGGCGTTAGCCCTGGTTCCGATGGGCGTCAAGTCACTCCGCTCCAAGTCGCAGTCTCGACCTTGATCCCCGAGAACGTGAGACTCTTGCTCGAGGCCGGAGCCGATCCAAACGAGACGGGCGATCCCAAGGGTCCATCACCTCCCCGGGGAGTGCGTCTCTTCATGGGCGGTTATTACTTCCACTTGGCTCGGGATTATCGATGGGCAGGAGATTGGACTCCCCTGCGGATGTGTCGACAGCTTCCTGATGACTTGTCTGATATTCCTATGGGGCGTGGGTTTATTGATGAGATTGAAAGACTATTACTCGAATTCGGTGCGAAGGGGACTTTGGATTCTGCTTAAGTGTACTATCATCTTCATCATCACGGTACCTCCTCGGTACTTACAGATCAGCATCCTGGACCTAAAACGGCCCTACCTACTTGGGAAATCTTATTATCCAAACTTCTGGACACTAATGAACCTGACCGGTAATGTATTTGTTTCCCGGCCCCCCTGCCTGGGCTTCGCTGTAGCCCGCCCAGCAAGCCGCCTGCTCACACGGTCAAGTCCTTCTTCGCCTTGCCGTCAGCATCATCACAGCTCACAAACCTCCACCGACCCGAATGCCACATGGGCACGGCCTTGTTCATGACGGTTTTGGCCACGCCTTTGAGGGGTGGGAAAACGCCATGCCACATGCCGTCTTTGAACTCGATCGTCTCCATGTTCAAGAAGAAAAAGAAGAAGACGGGGAGGGTCCAATCGATCATTCACCGAAGAGCTGGCACACATAGTCGCGGATTGAGACACCATTTATGTGAAAAATAAGAACCAAACGCATGGTTTACAGTGTTCAAGGTTTTGTCCCAGTCTCCAGCAGCCATGGAGTGATTCTCTCTGTGCCGCAGCGGCTATGCGTGTTGATTGTGTGCGGCCGAATATTGGTCCATTACCCAGGAAACCGCGTCAAGGCACTGTATTCATTGTCAAATTAGGCATACGCCGTTGGTGCATGGGGATGAGTAATAATATGAAATGACAATCAGCCGTAGCACATCAACTGTCTCGCCTTTGCATTGTTGGGTTTCCTGTTGCAAATGGTATCTAGACGTCTAGGTGTTGAGAAATATGTCGAGATGTGCGTGACTTTCGAAACCCACTTTGAGTTAAAAGGAAAAGGGATCGACCCTGAGCAAAAAGCAAACGCAAGGATAAGGAATCAGCGATAGTTCTGGAGGATATAGACCTAGGGACTAAAGCAGCATGTGAGAGACAGCTAGTTACCCCCTTTTACAATCCAAGCAATTGGGACGGCCTGGACATTCTGGATACATCCAGCCCTGTGATATTTGTGTCCTTGAGTCCTAGTCTACGAGGCATATCAACCCTCTCTTTTGTCCCAGATCTCCGTATGTTATGGGTTTTACCATGAGGTTTCAACTGCACAGCTCCATTGGACTACGAGGATATGTGACGATAAATGAGTCATACTTGGCGAGATATATCATACACTGATACCCAGTCCATTCATTATCACATTCAAGCTCCAAATATTTACTTTACCTGACTTCAACCTTTCCCACGGTTTTGACCCCTGGGCACAAACATGGCAGCAAATATCCCATGGAGCATCGAGATGATTGAACAAGACGATAAAGGCGCGGCTTTCTATCTCAGCCACTGCCGACCCTTTCGCTTGAAAATGCTGCAACTTGAACCCAGTGGTAGTAGTTCCCCCCTTTATTGGAACGAATGAGCTATAACGGTTTACGAATCCCAGCCTTTTCTTCTACATTTGGGCGAGAGTCGGCACTTAACGACGGCGTATGGCGGAGCCGCGCGGCGAACCCGCTGGTGCGGACGTTTGTGGCAATTCGTGGGGACGGCGAGCAGCAAACTATTCTCTCGTCACTCGCGCTCTCGGGACCCGTCACCATCACTGACGAGCAAAAAGGATCTTGTCTCTGCGGCATGGCTAGCCCACAGAACTGGAGACGGCCAAAGTCATGGACCTTTGTTGCAGTGGGATGTCAATGGCGTCTTCGCCGACCCAGCATCGCGACGGCAAGGCATTGGCGCTGCGGTGCTCGAGGCCGCTTCGCGACATGCAGAGCGAAAACAAAGGGCTTTGGATGCGCATTGCGTGGTAGCGTGGTAACTTTGGAGATTACGGGGGACAACTCTGCGGCAAGAACGTTCTATGAACAAGTCAGATTTCAGTTTCCGCGACTTGGAGACGAGGGTCATTTAATTACGGTTTGCGAGGCTCATGCAGGGAGAAAGAAAGTAACGCGGGAGGTATGAACAATACATGGAAAGAGCCATTCAGTTGTGCTCTCGTTTGCTATTGCAACTTCCGAAAAAAAATCTCAACTATCGGCAAACACAAAACGTTTCCAAACAGAGTTACTTGAAATTGACGACACGGGTTCAGCGCTGGCCACACTTGCTGGCTCGCGACGTGTCAAACTTTTTCATCATTTCCATTCCACGCAAACTTCCATCATCCAGTTTGGCTTCCTCGAGCTACGTCATACCTCTGCTACGCTCCAAGTAATAGAAAGAGTCACAACTCTCGGTCCGTAGTCTTCCGAGACATTTTGGGCATAATCTCGATGAGCCGATCCCTCGCCCCAATGTCGTCTTTTGTCTCACCAAGTGACGTGACGTTTTAGAGACATCAAACACCTCTGGCCATTATTGAGTGACTGACGTACCGATCGGGGAACAACTCGAGAAGAGCCGGTTCAGTTGGCTACAGAGGTGCAACCTCACCAGACAATAATGGAAACGGCTAGACCCTTCTGCGCCGGCCGGCGACAGATCATGTTCTAGGCCCTGTGTGGCTCATCGTATCTCTTTTGGTGCGGTATATATCAATTGGCGAATGGAAGATGAGTCTCTGGGAGCACCATTCCGTCATTCGCCGTCATTGTCTAGGGATCGGCATTTTGGGATCAGCCAACAGTGGTGCATGAGAGGGGGACCCTGAGCCCGCCGATTGTCGGACAACGACGTAAAATGGTAAAATACTGTGGCGATCCTCGACCTCATCACCTAGTTCGGAGTGAGTGTTTTCCATTGAGATTACACGGAAAGGAAAACGTCATTCGGTACTCATAAAGTCGCCCGCATGCACAAGCAGTCTATGTATATGAAAGACAATGGATGTGGATTTTGATCATCTTCAAAATAGGTAGCTATTATATGATACCCTCATGTCACTATTTCTTGATATTCGCCACGGCGGTAGGCTTTTCGTCCTCCTCGACGTGAACCCCTTTTGAGACGAGCCTGAGTGCCATGAACCTGTGCGTCCCCCTTACCTGGCGCTCGAACTCTCATTGGGAGCTGCATAACTCTGGCCCTCAGCAATTACGTGTTCCCCAAGCATACATTCTATTTTTTGCACTCAAGTTCGTGGCAAATATTGAGACTCTCGACTATATCCCTGCTTGAGGGAATAACAACATGGCGCAACGATTTCGAAATCGACAGCTCTAGAATCAACTAGTTCACATATGCAAATGCAAGTGTTAACGTTTTGAGCCGAGATATTCCGATACGCGATCCTCCAGCTGAATCTGTGTAACAGTAGTAGTTCTGATTTGAATTTGATCCTCGTATATCAAGATGCAAAATGGAGGGGCATTCATTCTAGTTGCTTCCAGCTGGCTCTGATGGTTGAGGTATGAAGGAACCAACTCACGCACACACACATACGCTGTGACATACAGTGTATCAAGGACAATCCCAGCATCTTGTTGGCTGATGTGCAACGGTTTTGAAGTACCCATCTTTCCCTTCATTTCTTTTGCCGGACCCAGCCCCCCATCCAACCTGAGATCTTGACAACTGCTAGCTCACAGACACACAGACACACAAACACACAGATACACGCCCACTCAACCTGAGAAAAAGGTGGGTGACACGACTAACACATCGGTGAGCCTTGGCGACCAGCCGACGCCAGCCACCACATTTGCCGCCGGGTTGTTCTAGTTTCGCCTGTCGCAGTGAAAATTATGCAGGGCAACCCTGTTTTCACGGGGCTGTCAAAACAGACTTTGCCACAACACCATCACCTCGCCCACACCACACCTATTGCCCGATATCTGGCAGCCTCATTCTATCACATTCTTTGGCATGCTATTTGCAACTATAGTCGCTAATTGGCTTGCCTGCTGACGAAAATGCGAAAAAATACAGTTAAAACCACAGACAAAAAAGATACTATTCTAAATGGCAGGCAGGACAAGCAACAAACAAGGCTTTGTGAATCTAGCGAGAACTCTTCCGCCCTGTGCCCAGATCCTGATCCAGAACAACCTACCTACATACTTCCTGCATGGCGCACACACAATTGGTACCCAAGAAACAAGTCACCTCCACTTTTGAAGTGAAGCCAAGCCATTCCAAGTTTATTACCCCTCTCTCTCTTCGTCAAAGTGAAAATTCTCCCCAAGTCTAGTTCGCACACTAGTAGCCTAGTAGAAGTAGACTCCAGCAGGAAACGCATTGGCGTCCAGATCTAGTTTTAGTTAACCCCCCCCCCCCAGATATCCACCCAAGCCAAGCAACCGGCTCTCGGGAGGAGTTGTGTGTGGGCCCAGGCGCTTCGTTGTTGACTAAATTAGTTGCCCCCCCCCTCCTAAATCCACTGTTGTACGCACATATACATACACACACATGGATAACATGGATGTCTATGGAGCATTCAGTACCCCTCTCTCTGACACTCGCACTACCTACCAACCTACCTACCTACCTACCCACATAACACACTTGTAACGAGAACCAGTCGGCTCTCCACCCGCCAGCTAGCCGCGGCCGACTAAGAGGGCGGCGCGGGTCCACGGCACTAACAACAAAATTCACTGTCACGGCCTACCTAGGATTAAAGAGGAACGGGCCACTCCCGTGGAGGAAGTGATCCTACGCCGACGCCGCCGCCGCCGCCGGGCGGGTTCAGCCTTGTAGGAGTCTTAGAACTAGTAGTATGTAGTAAGTAGTAGGTAGCATCATCACCAGTAATTTATTAAATCACGGGAGTGGGTTTTGGAGCAGTGAGTGAGTGAGTGAGTGAGTGAGTTAAGATTAATGAAGAAGGACTCTTTCGGAGCATAACAGCAACTTGTTAAACAGAAGGCAAACAGCCAGCCGCCTTTTTTTGTTTTCGGGACGAAAGAATGTGCTGGCCAAGCTTCAAACTTTTTTGCCTGCCGCCGTGTGAACTTATTTTGTGCTCCAATCGAGTGAGCATACAGTGTGCCACCATGCAATTTCCGCCTGTGGCCCGGGTGAATTCGGCAAGGTTTTGCGTTGGCTGGTGGCTTTTGTGGGCGGTCTCATGGGAGGGAGTCGGAGCGTCAACAGTGAAGGAAAGAGAAAGGGGACGGCGATAATGGGCAAGTTGGCCATTGGACAGGGCGAGGTTTCCCGCTGAAAGGGAGGGGGGGAAGAGGTTGCAACCATGCGGGACAAGGGGATAAACCGGTTCAAAATACATACAGCAACTCTACGCGGGTGATTTGAATAGATATCTGCTGGGTGGCGGGACGGTATTTTTGTACGATACATACATATTCATACCCTCCTTACCTCCCTACCTATATGGGGTATCCTACCTACTGCTGGTTAGTCCCCTTGGATTGCCGATCTTGAGCGACCCTGAAAAGACTCTGAGGACCCTGAACAACAATGTTAAAGTGAAGGGGTTCGATGCCGGGGGCTCTCTTCTCCGAATCACCAACCTAAGATATTAGGTTATCAGACACAGCGCAAGACAACTCGACCAACTGATGTGGCCGTCGCACCGCTCCCCGAAACGAAACGATCGATACACAAGCGGAAGACGATGGTATTTGGTGGATAATACGGCCAAAAGACGCCCCGATAA
This sequence comes from Lasiosphaeriaceae sp. G1095, assembly GCA_027569635.1. Classification (NCBI taxonomy): domain Eukaryota; kingdom Fungi; phylum Ascomycota; class Sordariomycetes; order Sordariales; family Lasiosphaeriaceae; species Lasiosphaeriaceae sp. G1095. The sequence continues at coordinate 68,788 of JAPDFK010000026.1, read as the reverse complement.
AGGGAGAGAGAGGGCAAGAAGGTCTGGCCCTTCTGTCCCTCTTTCACCGGCTATCGGGGGGGGGGGGGGGGGGGGTACCACAGCAACAGTCGATGATACCATGCATGCCTTGGGGATTTGCGACCGGTGAAACTACCCGCAGACGTCGCGGCAACGGATACGCAGGCGGCGGCGACAAAACGTGTGGGAGGCTGGAGGGGGTTTGCACCCGCCGATGGTGACTCTGTCAATCAGGGCAATATAAATAATTAGCAGGATTGCTCCCAGAGCAGCCTGCATCAAAACAGCCCCATTTTCATCGACAACCACCCGGAACTGTCAAATCCCGAGCATTTGATTGGTCGAGAGAGGCTGGCTGGCTGGCAGCGACCCAGGCGCGAGTGCTGCAGGCTAGGTAGGGTACTTCAGTAGGGGCAAGGAAGTCCTTGATAGCGCTAATAAGTGCTGCATGGCGGCATGCATATGAATGGGCCTGGGTGGCTTTCGTGGTATTGCGTTGCGTTGCGTCGTGTTGGGTGCACTGCGTCTTGTCTCATGTATGTCGTCTCGTCTCGCCAGACCGAGCACGCATTGGCTTGCTGTTATCAGCAAATAAAGACTGCAGGAGCATTGCCCTTTTCTGATTCGCATGTGAAAAAACCGGTCAACAGTGTATTGTTACCCCTCCATTTGGCTGCGAGGAGGGTGCACCTAGAGCAAACGGGCAAAGGAAAAGGACGGGGGGGGGGGGGGAACAAGAAACTGAGAAACCGTTGGAATCTTGCCGAGTCGGCTGGCAAGGAGTCGCAAAAAGGGTTAGATTCCAGGTAGTTAGGGGCGCGCCATGGTTCCAGCGGATACTTTTACCCAATGGATCGGATGGAACGGCACCACAATCGAGGCCGGCTTCCGCTCCAGGGCCCTCTCTCGCCGCCGACCCCTAAATTGCCCCGTCACCGGCAAAGACGGATCTCCGCGTGCCTCGTCTTTCTGTCGAAATGACTGCAGTCCAAGATAGCTGTGTGCTGTGCTGGGCTGGGCCGTGGCTTTCGGTATCATGTCATATCATCGACGGCTGACTGCCTGCCGGATGGATTGCTTCGTCGCTGAGGCTGCATCTGCATGTTGATCCTTGGGAAGACATTTTCCGGCCTTCCTTTCGTCTCCACCGGGTTGCATACGGGACAATCAGACCATACGCACGCAATCCCTAATGCAGCACATGCAGCAGAACCACAAATTGACTGCCCTCCAGGCTCGTGGGGTCGTGTCGAGGCAGGCTTTCATGCTTCCTCACTGTTAGCGCGCCGCTCGAAATTGCAGGTCCAAGAGCCCCCAGACAGCAGTTTTGCTTAGCCAGTACCGTATGTCTGTACGTGGATAGTCCATATCTCAGGGGGCATATCGTTATCGCCACGACAAGTCTTGGCTGGAGATATCAGCCACCCGAACCCCTCAATCAGACCACCGCTGTTTTGTTTGTCATTGGGGTTCCGGGTGCAATGTAACGCTCAAGTAATAGCGAACATTTCGACATGTCGCCTCGTATCTGTCGTCAATCTGTCATCAATCTGTCCACAAAATCGCCACTGCATGCATGCGGCCTTAGCCTCCCTAAAAATCGTGAACCTACAGGCTGCAAAAAAAGGCCTTGAATGCGCCAAAGATCATCAGTGGCGTTTATGTTTGGCACCTTTCTTTTCTCGGACTCCGAGTCGCCAATGCAATCATCTCCAAGGCTGGGCTGTACTGTAGTACCACGGAACTTGAGTGTGATAAATATGCGCTGTGCAATAGTGAGCTTCACTGCCAGAGCAACTGCAAAGCACATTTACACAGTCAAGGTCAAGCAAGCATGCTTAGGCCATGCCTAACAAGGGCATTGGGTTGTATTAACCAGCGTCAAGATCTGGCTTGACTCGAAGACGGGTGAGGTCCGGCTGCAAGGAGCCGAATGTCGTCGGCTTCTGACCTCCCCTCCCAATCCCCTAACTGCCAAATCATCGACTATCTTCCGTCGGATGCCTGGTGACTGGCCGGCTGGCTGCACTTCAACAAAGAGAAGAGAGAAGGGGCCGTGGTTTGGGATGGCAGGTTGTTTTCGGGCGATCGGGTGTGTGTTACTTCGCTGGCCCTCCCCTATGTTGCGGATGCATGCCCCCGAGCACCATACGCTCCAGCGAATGCCCAGGCAGGCGTGGTTCCTTGCGACGCAGACCCTTCTGCGAACAGTGGTTATGCCCGGCCCTTTCATGACAAGCCAACCAACACCCAGGTCGAGGGAAAAAAGCCGACTGCATTAATAGCGAGCGTCGTGCAACGCGCCTCACAGCCGCAACTTTGCGGGGTATGCGTCTTGGGATAGATTGGGACACCTCTTTGTGACTGCTTGACTTCTCCGAGTCCCCCATCCCGAGAGCTGATAGTTGCACAGAGGTCTGGGCCCGAGATCAAAGATAGAAGTCAAGCCCGTACCCGAGCAGCACCTCCCACCCCCTGAGACCGTCTGCAGATAGGAAGAGGGCGTGTGACTTATGGAGGGTTATCGCGGTTCCTTTGAACTCTTCACATATCTCTCTTTGCCCACAAGGCACCTGCCCCGGCTGAAGGATTGCTTGCTTGGGGACGCGTGAAACCACACGAGGTTTTGTGCCTACACCATTGCGAATGCATAGCGAGCCAGCGACACCTCAACCTGCCGACAGAGTATTGAGATGTGATAGACTGGCGAGCCCACCGTAATCTGGGGTGCATCGGGTGAAGCATTCGAACTCTAGATCCAGAACCGATCCAACAGATGGCCGAAACCATGTTGGACCCCGATAACTCCAGGATCCGGTCGCGGTACCCATGCCTTCCTTGTTGCAACTCACAACATGAGACGAGATACTCTGACACACTTGTCAGTGTCTGCTGCCAACGCACATCGTTGTATTGCATCATAAGGGTGTTTGTCTTGTCTTCCGACGGGATTTGCTTCGGACACAGACCCTCGCTCCTCGTCTTGTGTTCAAGACCAACAACAAAGATAAACGTGCTATTTTGCCGTGTGAGCTGTCGCCCACGGGATGTTGTAGCCAGCCGGCGACTCGGGGAGTCCAGGGTTCCTCCGGGTCTGCTTATTTCTGCCCCTATCCACTACTTGACGCTGTGCCACCGTTCTGGTGGAGGAAACTCAGGCCAACACTTCCAGAGTGACAGCGTGGAAGCGAGTGAGGGAAAGAGTGCAGGTTCCCCAAGCTCTCTGTGTCCTGTCAGAGTGACCTAAGGGAAACTGCACACCAGGGTCTTGTCACTTGACCGAACGATGGTGCTGGTCTTTAACAATGGCACAAGCAACTTCCGAAACTGAACAATAACGAGTAACCCAACTAGGGTTGCAACAATGAGGCCCAAGTATGTGGTGGAAAGGGGAGCCACGAATTGCATGTCGCCAACCCTAACATCGTAGCACCACTCGGCCCTGGGTCGAGGTGAAGGGATGGGTGGAGTTGAGATTGGCCGTCAAACGGAGATATGGCTGCCCTGGATTCATCCATGCTGGGAGAAGCCCCCGGTCAATGTCGTGCGTGGAGGATCGCTTTTCAGCAAATGCAGACAAACAAACTGGAACGCACACAAGCTGGTTGAGGGCGTCGTGCAGGCTGGTCCAGACCCTTGACCTAGACCCGATAGTTTGGGAAGCAGCCGCATGCAGAGCCTCCTGCTTGCTTCGCTCTGCATCCTCCAGCTTGCTTCGCTCTATCCTCTAGCTTCGAATCGAGCGGGATTGGAAGATGCTTCACCGCCATTTTGAGTTTCGGTTAATCCATGTCTGAGTGTCGAGTCTGGACGTCAAGACATGATAAGGATCAGCCATCCTATCTCACCTCATGGTCGACGGCCGTGGGCACTGGGCAGTGAGTGGCGGCTTGCTCGGAACCAAACCAGTCACAACAATGGTGACCTAAATGGTGAAACACCGCAGACTCGAGCTGCCTGGCGGTCTTGTCCGGCTCAGTTCAGCTAGGATAGGTGAATGAACCCCGCGCTAGAACAAACATGGTGAGCTTTCGGTGAGCAGAGGCGGGGGTTTTGTTGGCTGTGCCCCCTCAACAAGGACCAGGGAAACCGGATTGGTTGAGTACGGCCAGGATGCCAGAGCACGACCCACGGTTTGCCCCCACTGTCAGCGCTCTTATTGGGGGCAGATCACCTGTTCTCGAACGACTGCGTGTGAGCGGCACGGACGCCCAACATGGTCTCAGCCAGTCGTTGCCTCTCATTGGCCCTCCCAAGCTGGGGGGCTCGTTGGTCAGAGTGATTGTGGCTGCTGAGGTGTCGCACGCACAAGAAAAAGATAAATCCGACCCAAAAAAAATCGGGGACCGAAAATGGGTAACAAACGGCAAAGTGCGCGATCGGCGCGCGTACTCTGGAGGAACCAGTAGTCGCCCGTGTTTGGCTGGGCAAAGACGATATAAACTCTTGGAGCTCCGACCATCGCAGACGGGAGATGATCCGTCTCCTTTAACACGCCTTTGAGAATTTTTTGAGCTTCTGAAGTTCTGAACCCGGTTTTGTTCTGTAAAATCTTGTGTGTGGGGGGGGCGGCCCTGGCCCGAAATCCGTAGCTTTGTCCTGGGCCCTGGCTTGCTTGCTTGAGCTTTGAAGTGGGGGCCCGCTCGGTGGTTGGTTTGTGATGGGGATTTCGATGCCATCATCACATCTCGGAGGTTTTGTCAGACTTCGTGTGATGAGTGTGGGTGCAACTTCCCCCCACACCGCAGCACCTTGCTTTCTCGTGGATTGTTCTTGAAGAAGGAGCAAACAACGAGCGTACTTGCTTGCAATGTCACACCTTAGTTTCTGAGATTAATGACGGTTCCAGGCTTGCCAAGGAAGCGATGCTTAGACATGGGGCTAAAGGATAACTGGCATGATAGCATTAGCAAAATATTGGGAATAATATGAGCCTGCTGACAGTCTGAAAGGAGACATCGGAGTGAGAGATCGCTAAGAACCTTGAGGTTGAGAGTCCGAGGAGGTTCTCCACGTCCAGCGAACTCCAGCTTGGGCTTTGGCAGCCACAGTGTCAATTCTCAAAATTGTGCTGGGAATTGACAACTTTCTGGGGCCGTATGGCAGATTGTGGAATCACACGGTAGCACCTACCTTGCCATCTGCATTCTGGCCAGCAAGCCCTGCCCTGCGTAAACTCCATGCCCTGCAAGTCTGACACCAGCCCGTGAGTGGGCCATTTGCAGCAAGCAACCTTGGAAGTTTGCACGCACTGGGTGCCATTGGGTGCCAGAAACCACGGGCGACAAAGACCTTTGCGGTGGATTACAAGTGTCATCTCCAACCTTTCGTAATAATAGCAATCCACGGTTCTGCGCCGTCCGCTACAGCCGCTACAAGGGACCCAGGTCTCCAGCTCCCTGCCTATACATAAAGGCGCTGTAAGTTAGCGGCGTTCCATTGACCGACGGCGCTGAAAGGTCGCGACAATTAGCGGGCTTCCAGGGCCCCAAGCTCCCTGCTTGCCTGCCTCCCTCCACGCGTGAAGGAGTTTGCAATTTCACACACCTAGAGCCGATTGCGATTGCAAACACTGAAACGCAAAACGACGTCATTGATCTGCGGGAACAAGCATGGATTCATCTACGCTATGCCCGTTGTAGCCTGGTGCGTGCTTATGAACGCTGGCCCCAGCGTCTCGCAGGACCCAGGTTTTTTCTTTTTCCCTATTGCTCACCAAGACAAGAAGATCTGGATCATGGAAGAAGAACAATTTCGCCAGACAAGAAGCCCGCCCGCCCCCGACAGGTCACATTTCTACCCTTCCTTGGATGGGCTGCATAGCCATGGCGGGGCTGACACTTCGCGAACACGGACCGGACGCGGACACGGACCGGACGTGGACGCGGACGTGGTGGTGTCCCAGCCCGTGATTTGTGGAGTCTTTTTGTCTCGAACGGACGAATAACAATTGCATTTGGCAGGAAATGCATTTCTTTTGGTTTTGTCGGGCATGCAGGCTGGCAGTGGCAAACAAGAAAAAATCAAGGTTATTTGAGGCCACGAGACCTTCAGAAATAAAAAAACCACACCGTATTTTCCCCCTTCGTCGATCGATCTTTTTGTCTTGTCCTTGACTCGCCTCCGAACTTTACTCCCGCTGGATCCGAACAATGACCCGCATGTCAGTTTGGGAATGGATGTTGCGCTTCCGGCGAGCCGGGACAGTTTCCAACTTCGCTAGTGCTTTCCCCCCTTCAACCCACTCTCAAAGTTTCCGCACCGCTGAGTTGCCGTGGGCTGGGGGAGGGATGATGAGATTGCGGGGAAGACCTTGTTTGAAGCTATTGACGATCTTGATCACAGCTCAGCTCTCGGTTTGCTTTCCCATTTGAGTCACGGCACGTTTGGACACGCACGTACTCACTCTACTGTTGGTGCCGGTGCCTGGCTCCGGGTGCCTTTCTCGTCTTTGTTGCTGTGGCGGCCAGGTTCCTACCTACCTACCTACCTATCTATCTGCCTGCCGTACCACTGGCTGGTAGCTAACCAAAAGAAGGGTTTGTTTGGGCTAGCTGCCTTCTGTCGTGTCGAGCTGCCTGCAGAGGCAGAAGCATGAAGCCCCTCACGCCGACTCACGGTATCTTCCGTATCCCCTCCTTCTTTCCTCTAGTGCAGACTGCCGAGAAGAGGGGTTTCGCAGCTTGCTGCATTGGCAGATCGCGCGGCGTGTTGGCCGCCAGTGACAGGAGGGAGCAGCTCTCTTGCAGCTCTCGGCTCTTCAAAACGCAACAAAGGTGTGGAGTCTTTGTCAAAGGGGAAAAAAAAAAAACCTTGGGAGTGTTGGAAGTGCCTCCCAGAACAAGAAATTCCCTTCGTCAATCGCCGGGGAGCCGGAGGTGGAAGCCTGCTTGCTTGGTACCCTATGCAATATCCCTGCTCACCGGCCTGCAGCCTCTCTCGAAGCTCTCCAGCCGCATTGGAGTTGGAGAATACACTTTACATCGACGACGCCGCAGTGCTTGCTGGCTGCACCAACACTAAACGAGGAACCGTTGGTCGACGGCATACGAGTGGCTCGCGAATACACTACAGAGGCATGAAGGTGTGGGTTCTCTTGCACCGCAACCTGGCGCCGAGTCTCGTCCTTTCCTTTTTATTCACACATACAGCTGATAAATAATGGTGGCAGACGAGGTGAGGAGGTGGGGGGGGGGGGGGGGAAGCAATGCAACAACGTCGCTTTTATTGGCCTCGGGTTTTATTTTTGCATGGAGATTTCCTTGTTCTGTGTGCATAGTGCTGCAGGAGGTGATATCGATATTGCAGAAAACCCCACCACACCCTCTTCAAGATTCCCATCTTTGGTTTCTTATCTTGCAAAAATCATCGCCATGGAAATGGGCACTGCCACCATCTTGTCCCGTTTGTTGATCAAGCAAAGACCCTCCTTGCTTTCGCGAGAATACCCTGATCGCTCTTTGCATGGGATGGACAACACACCTGTCCCGGTTCCATCACATAACTGTTAAAATGAGGGTTGATATAGCATTGCTATTGTTGTTGTATAAAAAGGCCCCCTTTCGGGTGTGTCCTACGGGGGAGATCAGAGTTCCTCGACGAACGGACGAAAGACTCCGGTGCCAGCCCGTGAACGGTGAAACAAAGGCGACCTCCGCGCGGCTATGGAACGACAGGTTGCCATTGTCTCGAATCCCGTGCTTCCTACAGCCGTGCTAGCTGCCTCGTTGGTTGCCGGTACACCTCCTTCCCTCCTCTCGAGTCTCGGCTGCCGACGCAATCGGTCGGCGCGCAACCACCAAGGGAGAAGGAGGGCAGGTAGGTAGGTAGGTGGTCCAAGCTGATGGGTGCTGCCATCCGACACGAACCCGCTTCCGACGCCGTCAGACCTTTCCGGCCTCTCTGCCTCGCCTCCCTTGCGCATGCTGCAATACAACGGGCATAATATGCACTTGCAATATTGGATACGGATAGCCAAGGGAAAAGGAGGAGAAAAGCACGGACGACATCTGGAGTCGCATAACACATACTGTTTAGTGTGTACTTGCTCGCGTCGTTCCATTCTTTGCCTGTTGGTGTGAATAACCCGAAAATGGGTATTACCTGGTTGGCAGAACAAAAAGATTATTAAAGAAAAAAAAAAGCACAATAAAGAAGCCGTTCCATGCGGGGAACGGGACGGATACACACACACACGGACACGGAGGGAGGCATGAAAACCTGCGGATATTGGCAAAGCAGACAGGTTGGTTGCTGCAAATATAAAAAGATCATGGGACGTTGGCTGATGGTGACACTATTCAGGAACCCACGGCGTTGAAGAAAAAAAAAGGCGTTTAATAATCCGGGGCCGCTACATGTCTTGCTTGCGTGCGTTGTGTCTCGAATGTATGGCGTTCTGAGTTGCCCAGCGGGGGCGGGGGCGGGCGTTGTTGCTTGAATGTAAAAAAAGAAAAAAAGCATGTTTTCTCTCCAGAATGTCTCGGCCTGTCACGCAAGTGGCTGAAAGCAGAATGTCGCCATAACACCGTGCAGAAATGTGCGGTATTGACACGTTCTGCGCAAAAAAGTGGGATGAGACAGACTCCATCATTCGCTGACCAATGGCCCGAGTGCTGGAAAAGACCGTTGGACAGCACGCACTGCAGCACGTGCAACGGTCTGGCCCATGCAATCGTCCAAAACAAATGATTGGTCAATGGCAAAAGGAAAAGCGAGAATGCACGGACTGAAGGGACAGGCAACTGACAACTTGGCGGCAGGCAATCTGGTCTTGGCGGGGACGCTTTGACTGATGGGATCTGAGAGCCCCAAAAAAGAAAAGATAAAAAACAAACCGCCAGTCCACTATAAAAGCAACCTCCTATCTAACCTTGCTAACCCCCAAACTGCCGGATTACTACTCTGCAAGGATAAGTGGTTTAATCCAACTGGGGACGGTATCTTGCATTTTGTGGTCTGATGTTATGGATGATACCGAAAGAAAGAGAAGAAAAAAACAATGATAAGAGGGGGTTTCTTGGCCCCAAACTCAATATCAGATCATGGTGGGTTATCCAGAGAGACCGAAGCAACGGGCAATTTCACAATTCACAGACAGGTGCGGGCGAGACCTCCGTGCGCGAACGATTGGGTGCGTGGGGTTGCAGAATGCGTGACCCCCAAACACAAAGATTAGATTCAACATGGGTTAACCTGCAATCTATAGATATCAATAAAGATCAAAACTGTGCAGACTGTGTGAGCTCGTCATCCCGACACGTTGGGTTTATCATATCATATGATGTTGATGAAACCAATTGTTTTATGTGTCGTGAATGGTACGTTTTATTTATTCTAGACTTTCCAAAAACTCCAAAGGGGTGTGCGGATGTCGGGTTCTGAGCAAGGTCCCATCCCGTCCCTGCCAGTTCCACGCGCTGGTCTCCGACACTGAAAGTCAAAGCCCCCAGACACCCCGCCAAGCTGCATCGGGTAAGACAAGGAAACCAATCCAAGCGGAACGCGCACCTGTTGACAAATCTATTGGCTGGGAATATTTGACTCTAAAAGGGTTTTTTTCTAATTCCTTTCTACAATCCAACCCTGGTTTAATTATTAATTGAGTACGTACCTCTCTGGATGCACAGATTTAAAACATCACAACAAAGCCATAATATCTACATTTGGAAACAAAAAAGGTCATAAATGATGAACTAGATAAGGAGAGCTTCGGATTGCTCTTTTTTCTTTACACAAATCGGTGGTTTAAATGCAAAGTTTACAAGATTCAGAATGGTGGCGTTTGCCCGGGGGGGGGGATAACAATTAAACCAGGATCGGAGTGTAAGGTACACTAGGATAGGAGGAGGCCGTCAACGTTCAGCTAGTATAGACTGGCTTCAAAAGAACAAGCTAGTTTAGCCGTGCTACACTCGTGTAAGTGTACCATTGTTCAATACCCTGGTACTGGTAATGGCTGGAGTTTTGAACACAATGGTAATGCAGAGGCTGGAAGCCAGGGGAAGGGTAATAATAAGCAATCTGTCATTGGATGTCAGTCACCAGGTGCGGAACAGTACAGTGTGAATGAAAGCCTTCAAGTGAAAGTTCCCCCAAAATAACGCTGACACTTGTCGAGACACTTTGGCCAGGTGCCGGGCTTTGGGGGTCTTGGGCCACCGTCTCAGAATTGATCACCTGGGTCCTGACAGCCACGTGAAGATGGGCCAACAATATACGTGAGGGTGGCTTTCGGGCCCCCTTTTGAGGCTTGGGCAATGCTTGCTCCCTGATGTTTGGCTCGCCATTGTGGCGGGTTCATCGTTGGTGTCTCAAAAGTTGAAACAAGCCAACGACGCCGCTTCTCGGTGCAAGAGCTGTGATTTAAAATACATAACCAACAGCATCCATCCATCATATCATGTCAGCAAAGCAGCAAGGCAGCCAGCCCCACGGGGATTTGATCTGATGACTTGTCTGTGCCTTGTCGATGCGGCACTGTTTCGCGTCATCCCGTCCGTCGTCGACCATATGAAATGGGTTGAGAAGGGGGGCTTGAAATACAATAAGAAGGAAAAAAGCAACAAGAGGTGTCTGAAACAAACAAGTCAAAGAAGTGCCGTGGGCACAGCATGCAAAAAAAAAACGTTTTCCGATCTTAGTGGTGCCAATCATCCGGGACGATGGGAATCTGCCAAAAAGCAATCAACAAGCGTGGGGTGCGAAGGTCGAAAGGGATTCGCCAAAGCCCAACCACAAAAGAAGCGACAGGGCGCATAAACCCGAAAATAGCGGGTAGATGTTGCATCCGAGTTGGGAAAGTGGGATGCGTTCTGGAGACGGTTGCAGGTCTCGGCAGCACAACTTCATGATGATCATGCCTTTTTCTTCTTCTCACAACCGCCTATTGGAATCCATCCCATCTGGTGTCCTCTTCATGCGATGGCGGCATCACTGGAGTAGATTGCCTCGAAAAAGATGCCATTTCGAGATGCGTGACGCGAGCGGCAAAACACATGCAGCACTGCTGTCGCACACCGTCCGTCCATCGCTGTGCCTCCCAATCTCCGGCTCGCGTCGAAGCGACAGAGGTCAGTGAGATGGTTCGTTCGCGATGGCGATAACAACATCCCAATTCGTGTGTCATGCAAATGAAGGAGCCAGTCGACAAATGGCCGACCGATTTTCAATTCGGCTCAAAACGGAGATATGCGTCGACGGCGCCGGCGATCTTTGTTAGCACACAGGGGGGTTCGCAATGGTTGATGCCTTGTCACAAAGAGACGTGCCTTATCACATCCCAATCATTGGCAAAACGACTGGGGGTCGGATCGTCACATTAAGGATTGGCAATTGTAGGCGGGCGGGGCCCTGGCCGGTTGGCCTCGATCCTGACCTGGGTGGATGTCGATACGTCTTGGGCGCCAAAAGAAACGACAACCAAACCTGTTGAATAAGAGTTGCGCATCCCTTGCATCTCACAGTGTTTGGTTGGACGCGGGTCTGACTGAATCGAAATGGAAGCTCAAAAAGATGTCAAGAGTGGAAATGCGGTCAGCCACCGCCAAGTTCAAAACTGTGTGTGGCGAGAAGGCGCCGGTTTCGGAGCTGCTTATCAGTGCTTCGGGTGCATCATATTAAGAAGCGGCAAAACCAATCGTGCATGGTTGGTTGCGTGCAGCTAATTATCAACAAAGGTCCAAATAAAACAAAGTGCTTCAATATCGTATCGTATCTGCAAGCTCAAGGTGATATCTCCAAAACTTTGCATGGAGGTCAGATCAGAGATGCCTGGTAGGTATGCAATTCGGGGTTGGGAAGTGGAAACCCCCCCCCCCCCCCCATTAGTCCTTGAATGAGGGGTTAAGAAGGGGACGGAGTCGGTCAATATTACCACTTGGCACTGACGTCGAGTCCTGTGCTGTGGATAATACAGTGCGATGCATCCACTGTATAATAAACCCATCCACTACGAAATCGAACGAGTTGCATTCGCCATTGAAAAGCGTGACAAGGAGGACCATGCTAAGCATGCGTGAGCGTCGTGCGATTGCTGACTGAGGATCAGTAGGATTTCCGCGGCTCAAAGCAGCCAGGATGAATATTGTTGTCTCAACTGTGCGCACTGTAGCCGGGCGCATTGACAACATGGCTCAACGCTGGTGTGATGCTCGCAAACGCCTGGGAAGGTAGCAATTCCATTGTCTGCGCTGCGTTGGAAATGCACACTTTGCAACGCTGCTGCAAGCCTCACTTGCTCCCATCGCTTGATCAAACTTTTTCTTTTTTCTGCAATGGCTTCCACCGATGGCTTGCATCGATGGCGTGGAACTTCACTACAGGCTTGGCACGGTCCAGGGCGCCGGGTTAGTCTCATGCACGACAAAGAGGCTACCAACAGGTGTGGGGCCCAGACTGCGCAGGGATGCGAGGAGCCACGGACCATGAATGTGGATGGATGGATGGATGGACAAATCCAGTCGAGATAACAAGACGCGGTGTGAAAGATTTGCAGAGATTGTTGACTTGTTGACTGCAGCGCAGGCGAGCTAGGGTGCTGATATTTGCGTCAAACCCTGGGCGCCTGTTCAGTATAGTGCATGTACAATTGTACATGGACTGTGTTGGGGGTCGTCCTGCCCTGCATGGCGGGCGATTTTTTGTTTTCCAACATGTGATATCCATGAGCTTGAATGCAATACCTTACGGGTACCCTATCTGGCTCACCTTATTACATGCTTCGAGTTCAAGAGGTCAAAATAGGCGCGGTGCTGGAGCCGATGCCAGGGCTGTCCAAGTGGATGACGGGAACACGAGGAGCCTCCAGCCATTAGATTGGTTTGCACTTTGTGTCGACCCGCATGTTTGTAACAAGATGAGCGGGAGAGTGTCGAGGAGTGGTGGAAGCAAAGCATTGCACAAGTCGGTGAACAACCCGCTGCAACCATGGTGATAATTGGACGACGCCTGCTGGAACGGACCCCCGGGCTTCAGCCGCCATCCCTCCACCAGTCCCGAGCCCGTCCATTGGCGGCTGCTATGTCCATCCCCCTCATATCATGTTGCCCCGCGGAGGGGAGAGCCGTGAGCATTGTCAGGGAGAGGGGCAGGTGGAGCTTGGATCACGCCATCTTGGTCAAAACCCAAAGTGTACACTTTACTGGAGCCGCGCAGTAGTCGTGCGCATCTTCCTGAACCGCCCTCTGTATACATATACATACAATACTAATAGGGTTGAGACTGAACTGAATGCTTATTTTATGGGTTTGGATGTGGACTATCTCACCTCTAATCTATACTGAAGATGCAAAGATCATGTGTATCGAGAGGGGCACGGCATCCACCGCAGCGCATCGGCAGACGCTGTCAAGAAATGGCCGGTAATGAGAGCCGGATACGGGCCAAGTCGGCGACTATAACAGAACCCACCCACCTACGCAGAGAGTTGAGAGAGCAATATCTGAGATACAACCTCAGATGCAGGAGAAGTGGACACAGTCCGGCAGTCTGTGGATGTTGACAGCGGGGATCGCCAAAGTGACCCCCGCGCCAGCATCTGGCGGGCCCTTAGGCAGTCAAGAGTCAGGACCTTGGACAGCGCTTGATGCAACTTGCAGGTCTAAAATGTCATTCCGCTTCCACCCCCGCGATGGTGATCCATATCGGGGCGGCCAGAAGTCGGTCGTCGTTCGTCGAACCCACCTGGAAGAAAACCGAGATCGGCCTGTCAATGAGCTGCCCACGCTTCATCGCGGGCCCGAGACGACCTGAGGGAGGCACATCACCATCAGGTTGAAGCTTCTCCGCTGCCCTGGATGGATGGCGGATGAATGGCCAATGCTGATCTGATCCGACGGCCCCCTCCGCCCTGGCCTGTTTCCCGCTAAAAATATTTTTTTTTCGAGGACGACAGGGTTAACGTCCCACAAGGAGACCGGCTCTCTTGGCCCCCCCCCTTTTGCCTCTCGAGTCACACCATTCATTCGCCTGTAACGACAGGAGAAGGGTCGATGCAAAAGAGCTAGTGCACTGCCTAGAATTCCATCATGGTGCGAGTAGTGAGGAATCTGTAGCGAAGTGCCTTCACTGGACTGTGGGTTCCAGCGGCTTGCAAGTCCAGCGAAGATGGCCGAGTGAAAGCGAACGCCAGCCAGCAGAGCGAGTTGCCCGCGTTGGACCGGCACAGTGCCTTGTGGCGGAGACGCAACTCCAAGCGGGGTGCCCAGCCTGCTGCTGATTGAGCTGACGGATTCTCTGAAACAACGTTGGCATCTCTCGGGTATCTGAGCCTCAAAGCAATACCAACAAGCCACCGAGTATTATTATTGTGGGCATGTCAGGAAACAGAATAAATTTCCTGGACGGAGGATGAAAGACATCATTAGGGCGGACGTATTTGCAGAGCTAAGGTGGAAGGAGTGCATGATTTTGCCTGGTTATACTAGTATAGAACGAAGAGAAAATACAAAAAAGTCCATTGTGGCCCGACAATCACGATTCTCGGGCAGTGCAAGCTGTTGCGTGAATGGTGAATGGCCTGGGGGTGATGGAAATGTGCGTGGTGGTGGCTGACGTTTGGTGTGATGGGCGAGCCGGGCTGCGCAACTGGTTCGGAGAAAAAAAGAAAAACCTGCTGGGAAGTGTCTGGGCTGGACCAGGTCTGAGACCTGGCTCGCGCTCAAGGTTTAAGCCGTTTGTTGGCCCTGGCTTCCCAATGGCTCCATCAAGCGAGCATCTCACCGACGTCATTGTTGCTGTGTCGGGCAATGAGGTGCCTTCGCACGTGACCGGGGAGCATGCAAGTACCCGCAGACCACTTGTTGGAGACTGCTCCTATCATTCTGCGCACTGCAGGAAAACGGCCTCTGCCCGATTCTAGAAGACCTGCCATCGAGGCCGTCCTGTGGCTGGCGCCCTTCCGATCCAGACCTCAGCAGTGTGTGCAGAGATAGTATGCAAGTTCTAGCGTAGGCATTGGAATGTTCTCAAGCTTGTGTCCGGTGTGGTTGATCTGGGTGGAACTATCCCGTAGAGTACGGCCGTCTTTGCGATCAACATCAAAAGCCATCTTCAGCGCGGCGACCCACCAAAGAAGAAATGGAGCCGCCACACACGTACGCGTCTGGTAAGAGAAGAATAGTATAGGCTGCCGACTGCTTCAGTGGATGGCGGCCCTGAGCTGGTGAATCTTAAACATAGGTATCTCTTTATCTCAGTTGCTCGCCAGCCGGTCGCGCCAAGACAGCGGACCAAAGCCTCGCAGTGGCCGGAGGGCTGGACGGGCGACAACCACCTAACTTGCCAACCCCATTAATCCTGGGCTCATAGTCCAGTGTTTCCAAACTCTAAAGAGCTGGTTTCCAGCGCGCTGGGCGAGTCGCAGCGACGGACAAACGGCAGACGTATGCGATAAGCAGGCTTAAAGCCAAGTCGCGAGTCGCGCTGCTTCTGTCTTCTGTCCATCTTGCGTATTCGCCCACATCCCAGCTCGCTCCCCGAAGCCGCCATCTCGACCAAATCCGGCGACGGCAGAGAGACGGGAGCCTGTCGCCGTTTTTTTTTTTTTTTTTGGGGGGGGACCATCCCTCCCTCAGGTCCCGCGGACTCGCACGGTGTACAAGGGCAAGGTATCGTTTTTGCGCTACACAGGGCAGGAGCTCCTGCAAGTTGGTTTGGAGGTGGGTTTTTTGGTCCAGGCTCTTTCACCTCGCCATCGTCCCCACTCCCACCCACACCACCGAAAAAAAAAGTGCGGCCACTGGCGGGGTCCACAGCACCCCTGCACCCTGTCGGCCTGCGCTAACTGGCTGTACGTACTGTACGTACAGTACGTACCCCGACCCCAGCACATCCGCCGCTCGGTGCACTCCATGGTTCCATCCCATCCGGTCCAGTCGCCGCGAGTAGTTGACCTCACCTGCCTGCCTCTCCCAACGCTTACTTTGCACCATTGCCTCCTTCCTCCTCCCTCTTCTTCAACCTGTCGCTCCCCTCACACCAGACGGCTTGCCACTGGAGTTGTTTGTTGCTGTCTCCTCCACATCCATTCCTTACAGCGCCGCGCAGCAACAGGCTAGGTTCAAGGTATGTGTGTGTGGGTGTTTATGTCTCTGTGGCTCTGCCTTCTCTGCTTGCAGTGTCTCGCTCGCGCAACCACTCCCACTCCCGGGTGCCCCATTCCTCGACCCCGTCTTCAAAACCACCTGTCCCGCCGCCCGCTGCCCCCGTCTACCAGTTCCTCTTTCTCTCGTTGCGAGCACGACTCGTGTTTACTTAATCCACCTAGAGGGCGGCCTGCTGACGACAGGAAACAGTCGAGACAAGAATCCATCGAGTCCCCCTCCCCCCATTGACCGCGCCCTCGACCGGACTAGACCTCCACGGACGATACCGTTGGCCGCCATTGTAGAGGCTGAACGCGTTGGCAGGAAGAGTTAGGGACAGACTGGAAAGGGAGAGCGTTCAAGGGCAGACTCGAGCACCTCCTCGTCGGCCGTTGTATCGCACACCCAGATCCTCGAGACCGCAGCGCGCGACCCAGGAACTGTCACCTCGCCAAGTCCCGACTGGCACCCGATAACATATAGCTATCTCGCTGGCCGCCCCCGTTCGCGGCATCCCAGCAGATTGCCAGTGACGAAATCGCCCGCTTGGCCATTGCAACCGGGTATCGCACTTCTCGCCTTCCTCTGCCCCGTCGCAGATTCACAATTGCAAGAGCCAAGCCCCGTTGCTGGAATATTGCCGTGGCCGCTCTTGCCCTGCCTCCTCCCCAGAGACAATAGTAAGTCGACTTGCTTGCAGCAGTGAGCGGCGGATTTGTTCTGCGTGCGGCTTGGAGGAGTAACACGCAATCAAACACCCAAGCACGACATATTGCCACTGCCCGCAAAATTCTCCACACCGTTATCTTGCAATTCACCTCTGCACCGTTACCTCATCAACGCCTGGTCCACCACTCCGCTCTCCTCTTCACCATCCCCTTTTTTTTCTATCTCTCTCTTCTCCCCTCGCAGCCCAACGCCATGGAGTCCTGAGTTGTCCTGTCGTTGAGCAGCCTGCTGACTTTGCTCTCCTCGCAGCCAGCGTCTTTGTAGCTTCGGTCGCGCTTCTGACCAAGAGTCGACCATCGCCATCAATGCATTGGTCTTGAGAAATTCTCCCCCCCCCCCCATTGTCTCCCGACATTGCACCACATCCATCTCCGCTCCTCGAGCAGGTTATTTAGTTTGTTGGAATGCCTTACACACCCCCATCCCACCATAGGTCCCCGGCCTCGTCAGCCCCACCCTCGCCCGACGTGAGCCGGAGGCCATCCTTCCAGTCACCCACCACCAATGGCAGCTCTAGGACTGTACTTCCTCGATCGGCTTCCTATCTGACGAAACAGCGACGGACACCATCTGCGCCGGGCCTCAACCGCCACGCACATCAGCTGTCGCCCGAAGCCACATCGGAGGATTTGAAGGGCATGGTTGCGAGCATCAGTGTCCGACAATCGCCCCCTCCCATCACCGGCGATCGCGCAATCCCCAATGGTGCCATAATTTCTCCCCCAGACTCGTCCAGCGACGATGAAGATATGCCAGAGATCCGAAGCGGCAGGCAAATTGAGATTCTGAAGGAGCTACACGATGCCATCAGCCAGATCCCGGTACAAAGGGCGAGTTCCCCGACCAAGACGGACGAGGCTGAGAAGGTGGCCCCTAATGCCGGAGACCTGCTCGTTCTCCCTTCGCAGGCCAGCGCCATTGCCGAAGGTATGCACATCAGCTTCAGCACCGGCTCTCTCGACGGGCTCGCGGCGGGAAACAACCGAAGATTCTCCCACGCGAGATCGAACACCGAGCCACACATCACCATTTGCCAGTCTGCTAGAAGCTCATTAACAGGCTCTGAAGATGAATCCGATGAGGACATGCAACGAAAGCCACAGATGGTCCGAAAGAAGTCTGGCGAGCTTGTCCGCCCTGCTCTCCGCCCTCCTTCCCGGAGGAGACCCTCGAGCATGCCTGGTACCCCAACCTTCTCCAAGGCGGTGCACTTCGACTCTCACCTCGAGCACGTGCGACACTTCCTCCAGGTCGATCGACCGCTTGCGGTCAGCGCCGGCTCATCCCCTGTCGATAACTACGATAGCGACAGCGAGTATCCATTCTCCGCAGAAGACCGATCCGCCGCACGGGTGCCGCCTTTTGAGTGGGATATTATCTTGTTGAACTTCCCAGTTGACACCCCAGCACGCAAGGCCCAAGCTGTCCGGCTGGAGCGAGTATGGTTGTCGAATGATCAGAAGTGCCTGATTGGGTCGATTGACGTGGCCAATCTTGCGTTCCAGAAATCTGTTACGTGCAGATTCACGCTTGACTATTGGAAGACAACATCCGAGGTGACTGCCGAGTACATGACGGAGATCCGGCCGGTTGAGACACCCGTCGGTCACGACAGATTCAACTTCACCATCAAGTTGTCAGACCTGGCCAACCTCGAGTCCAAGACGCTCTACTTTTGCATCCGATACAACGTCAACGGACAAGAGCACTGGGACAATAATGGCGGGATCAACTTCCAGGTCGACTTCAAGAAGAAGATGCTTGCGCAGAATGGTAAGAAGGGTGTCGTTGGCGCCGCCTCTCGCCCGGTCAATGGCCTGCCGAAGAGCACTCGCCGTCCCACACTGCCCGCCTCGCAAAAGTCGAAGCCTGCACCTAGCACATCTGACGACTTTGGCACAAGTGGAAAGCCTACTTTCGACGCCCAATCCATCCACGAGTATCTCGGAGAATCTGGACCGACAAGCCTACGACTCAAAGGTGTGAGGACCTCAGCCAACCTTGCAAGCGACAACCTCCCAGGGCGTCTGTCCACACCAAGCGGCCAGGCTTTCGCCAACCGCTATGACTTCGGCGCGTCCCTTACCGCCGCTATCCTGACTGGCAAGGACACCATGCCGTTTGCGAAGCCTGACGGCCTCTACATGAAGCCGAACCGGAGACCTGTCGTCCCGGCTGTCGACACTTCCAGAGACGCTGTCAAACGCAAGGATTCTTCTCCCCCCGGCACTGGTCAGGGGCCCGCACTCGCCAACCCCGTCAACACTGCTGGCACGGATTCACCGAGTCCAAGTATCGCGTCGGCATCGTACGAGGAGCTTGTCAATAAGTACTGCTTTGTACGTATTCATGAATGATTCCCCTCCGAAGCTGGCAAGACACGGACTCTGGACGGTTCTCTAAATGGCAACTCAACTAACAAATTCTCCTTATAGTTTGGCACAAAGCAATCAAGCCCTCAACTCAAGGATGGTGGATTCCAGATGAATCGATTCGACGGAGCCGACGATGCCTCAAAGAGCAGCACTTCCTCGAGCTACCAAGGAAGTCCCGTCTACATCGGCAACTACCAACACTCCCATAGCGGTATCCAGCACCACTCGCTGCACCCAAAGGACCCGAATCCGTACTTCCACCATGCCGCAGCGTTCATCCCCATTGGAGCCTCGCCATCAGAGTCCCCGCTCAAGAGCTTCACGCCGCAGCGATCGGGAAGCCCTTTGACAGGACAGTCGGGTCAGGCCGCTGGCCGGTCATCCTCACCAGCTTCCCTAGGCGTCTTCGCCCCCTTCGCTGGTACGTCGCCGAATGAGTATCCATACCAGCACTCGCACGATCGTTTCCCGTTCTCAGGTGCAGATGCTCATTCTGCGACAGCTATTAGGGGCTGAACGACTTGGTAAAGCAATCCTTCAACAGCCTTCCGAGGACACGCAACCGTGACGATGTCACCACGACAATCCATGACGCTGCTGGCCATGTCTCGACTCAGAACTCCAATGTGGATGCCCCTCCACCCACCCCTTACACGCAACTCCGACCTCTGTACATCTTATCTCCTCTTTCAATGTGCGGGCTGGTAATATCTTTTTTTCGGGAGTGTATTTGGGCGCTCCTCATCCAAAGTTCGCAGCATCATTGGGCTGTTCGGCGTTCTCGGCTTTACTGGCATGATGATACGAGCCCTTGGTATATGATAAGGGCCCTTGGCTGGTTTGGCACGGCCGGGGCCGCCAAGGGGTTTCTTGTTTTTTTGTTGCTCCGTTTCTCTTTTTCTTTTTCGGTTTCGGTACATACGGACGGCTCGCTATACATGGTCAAAAGGCGTCTGATTCATTATGCATAATGTCTCTCTTCCTTTCTTCGCTGCATCGCATCTGCTGAGCCTTTCGTTCATCTCAAAAGGGCATTGGCTTGTTTTATATGTTTTTATTGGCCATTTCGAGCCGGTTTTTTTATGGCAGGTGCTCCCCAGCACTCGAGGGGAGACGGAAAAGAGGTTCGGGCCTCAGGTTACGGAACTCACTAAGGGCCGGCATTCGGGACTTCCATCTCAGAAACTCGCATCAGATTGGCACTGTTTCGGAGGGAATGTGTCCCGGCGGTCACGGGGATCACTTGGAAAGGGGACAACAATTCAACGGACGAGCAGCCCTATCACGCCATAGGCCACATACGTTTACCGCCATTACTGCCAGTCACCGTCACAGCCTCTCACCTCACAGCGATCTTTTGTCGACGGCTCTGCGGGATGAAAAGAAGGCAGCTGTGGGTGAGGCTTCGGTTAAGGCATGCGCGTGGGCGGTTGGGTTTCCCACAGCACGGGTCTGGGAGAATAACACATGGTTTTCCGAGCGTGTGCAGCGTGTTTGGGTCCGATGGCTACAGTGGATTCATAGAAGGAAAGGTTATGGGGCCGGTCTTTGGTCTGCGTCGGTGTGCCGCGTACGCCATCACAAAGCGAGATTGATCCTTTTTAGTGTGCTAGGCGTCGAAAGTCTGCAGTTCTAGATAGTACAGTGGTTAGGGTGACAAAAACATGGAGAATGGATACACAAAAACATTGAGAAACCAACCTTGATCGCGTGATCCTTTAGATGGTTTTGTGCAGCAAGATGTTTGCATGAGATGAATTTGTCCCGAGCCCGCAGTTCCACAATGATGGAAGTGGGGCCGATAAGGACTCAAGTGCAAGGACAGGGTCGAACCAAAAAGAAAGGATCATTCTGCCCAAACCTCAAGTATGTTACAAATGCCACAGTGCTGGCGTGCGTACTAACTGTCAGGGCCCTTCAGATTTCTCACAGGGCATGGCAAGAAGTTTTGAACGCCCTATCATTCCACGGTAATTATACTGTTTGATCACAATACTGGTTTATGAGGCATACTGACCAGGCAGTTAATCAGTCCGGATGTAATTACATGTAAGTTCAGGCCTGCCCTGTGGAGGATAGCCTCTTTCTTTGACACGAACCTTTGTGCCTTCCTTGTACGCTGAAAATCACATCCATACCTTATCTCTGAGGTCTAAACTGAGACGGAGGACAGCAGAGCCCGGCTGCCAACTGCCCGTAATCTTGGTGGGTGTTGTTGCACAGTCGACTGCTGCGGGTAGGTACCTTACTGTGAGAGTTTGTAGGCACCGGGCATAGGTCAGGCCTCTGCGGACCTGCTACTCTGGGAAGTCCCAGGTCGGGTATGATTACAACGTTGGCAGTCTATATTTCTTTTGAAGCTTGTTCACCGGAACCTCTTTCCTCCTCTTACTTGATTTGATCGGTTAGAGCACTCCTATGTGAAGTTTGTGAGGGGGTGCGACTTTTTGCCTTGGCCATACATTCATCCTGGTCTCCAGTCTCTTCAAGCACCCTGAGTGAGCGTGATTAGCAGTCATACAATTGGAAAGGGAAAAAGTAATACTACATGATGGGAAAAGGAAACAGGAAGTTGGGGCGGGAAAAAAAGAAAAAAGAAAATTGGCAAAGGAGACTGGTGGGAAGATAAAATAATTAGGTAGTGACGTTCATGTCAAACACAACTATGATTCCCATGTCACAGCCCCCTTTTCCATAATCATTGTCTTCTTGGTAATTGTGGTTAATACCGTTCCTGTCAGTCGTGAGGTTATTGGTCGTCGTCGTTGTCTTTGCTTCGTCTTTGTGATTGCATTGATTGGTCGTCCTCGTTGGGATTCTCGTTGAACTGGGGTTGTTTGAACGGTTGTTTGTCTGACGATGAAGGTGAACGAGAGAGATACTCATCACTTTTATACTCTCTAATTATGTCATGAAATAGAAAGATGCTTGAAAGTAACACAGTTATAGAACAAAGAGCTGTGGACAGACAGATGGATAAAACAAGATACAATAGATAATTAAGATGAGAATCAGGTCCAATGAGTTGGGCACGAGTCACGCGTGTACTGGCAGTGGCAGTTGTTGACTCGCCCGGATATAACTCTCGCCAACTCCGGCCAACTATATAACACCGCCCCTCGCCGCTTATGGCACATGCAGGAGATATCGGCAGAAAGTGTCGGGAGCGGGCTAAAGACGGCACGCAATTCGTCGAGAGCTGGAAGTGACAGCCCGCGCCTAAATCTACCGCCCGAGTTAATATACAAGCACCCTATTTTGCATATTGGCCTGGAAATTTATCAGGATTCCAGACGGACGCTAGAAGTGCACACAAGAGGGGGTCCCGGGGATGAAGTTGGGGGCGGGGAGGGCAAAGAACCACTAGTATTTAACTACGGGTGCCCAGAAAGTTGTAGTACTTGACTGTGCAACGCAAGCCACTACGACGACGACGACGACGACGACCCTTACTATCATTACCTCTGGATCTATCATTCAGGATGGCACAGTGGAAACGTCTTGTTCTTGCCGCCCTGGCCGGCCTCCTCAGCCAAACAGGGCAGGTGTCCAGCCAGGACCCGGGCCCGTTTGATCCCTCGACGGCCAACATCCCGCCCATGCTCCGATTCCAATGCTCGCAGCTCGTTGTCGAGCGACTGGACCCCCTCGTCAACCCGGGCTTAACTCCGTCTCCTCACCTGCACCAGATCGTCGGCGGCGATTCTTTCAACGCGTCCATGGACCCCAAGACGCACGACCTCGTCGCCAAGTCGGGCTGCACTTCGTGCACCTTCTCCGAAGACTTCTCCAACTACTGGACGGCGGTGCTCTACTTCCGCGCCCGGAACGGCACGTACAAGCGGGTGCCGCAGAAGCCGAGCGAGGGCCTCAAGGGCATCGGGGGCATAACCGTGTACTACATCCCCCCGCTGGGCCAGAACAAGACGACCGCGTTCAAGCCCGGGTTCCGCATGCTCGTCGGCGACGCCGGGCTGCGCGGCGCCGCCCAGCAGGGGAGGGTCGACCCGAAAGTGTGCCACCGGTGCATGCCCAAGACGGGCGACAACAACAACCTCAACTGCGCGGCCCCGGACGGCGTGACGCTGCCCAAGAAGTTCTGCGCCGGCGGGATCAGGAGCGTCATTACCTTTCCGACGTGCTGGGATGGCGTTAATCTGGACAGTGCTGACCACAAGAGCCATATGGCGTATCCGGTGCAGCGGGCTTCGGATATATATGATTATGATGGCGGCGTTTGTCCTGACAGCCACCCGGTGAGGGTCCCACAGGTCATGTATGAGGTTGTGTGGGATGTAAGTAAAAATTCCGTTTCTCACACACGCTTACTGCTTGCTGGCTGGACTTGAATTTTCATATGGGTTGATGAGATGAGGTCTTTTTTTTTTTTTTTTTTTTTTTGCTGACAGTAAGCCGCACGCTCCTAACAGACGACACCGTTCAATGACCCGGACTTGTGGCCCGAGGATAAGTCGCAGCAGCCTTTTGTCTGGAGCACTGGTGATGAGTAAGTCTCTTCCTAACCCTCCCATGATCTCCATATCTGCACTCCACCACTGCTACGTCGTCAAGATCGCAGCGATGCTGACTGTGATGCAGAAACGGGTACTCCCAACACGGCGATTATGTGTAAGTTCAGACCGATACCTTTTTTATTTTATTTTCTTTCTTTTATAAGAAAAGAAAAAAGAAAAAAAAAAAGAAACCACTGGGGTTGACTGACACACACTCTTGTTTAGCTTTGGATGGAAGGGTGACGCTCTCCAACGCGCCATGGATAACCGCTGCTTCGGCGATGTCTGCAAAAGCCTGGAAACGCAGGACCCCAACAAGGCGGCCGAGTGTGTCAAGAGCAGAACCGTTGACGAGGATATCGATGGATGTAAGCTCTTTTTTCTCTCTTTATCCCCTGCAATCTGGTGACTTGTCCTCTGGGAGCTTGGAGGCTTCAAAGGTCCTCCTGTAGCGGACCGGGATGATAACTGACCAAGATGGGTTGAACTAATTATGCTGACCATGTGATACTTTACAGGGCTCACCGAGCTTCCGGGTATGGCGTGAAGGAATGAGGGGATTATATGAATACGGCCCTAGGGACTGAGATTGAGTACATTGCCCCTGGGAGCTAAGAGAGTGGCATTGAAAGATACAGCGCGGGGATGTAGAGGCTGTGGTCCACACGCAAAGGAGGAGAAACCCAGAAGTAGCTGCAACGGAGACATGATAATTAGAGATGAGTCTAGAAATTATATTTTGTTTACCCCTCAAGATTTACACACTGGACGTAGTCTACGGATCTTATCGAATACAAGTTCAGAAAAGGCCTTTGACGGCCCTTCCCGTCACCCTCAGTTCGGGCCTGAAAGGAGAAAGTCAAACGACCGTTGTCCCACGGCAGAGTAATTTGCCACATAATGTTCTCCCCACGGCTGCATCCAGTTATCTGATTGCCGTATTAGCCAAAGTCTCGACACATACAGAGCCAGATACAGAATAAACAAGAGATAAAAAAAACTAAAAAAAACTCACCGACTATTGTCGCCGGCTTTGTCTGGCACAGCCAAATAACCGTGTCGTTGACGCCACTTTTAAACCCGTCCTTTGGAAACTCTCTCACAACAGCTGCGTACTCGGCGGCCGTGACGCCCAGCATCGGGCCCTGAAAGTCCATCGCCACGCCCTTGGCCACAACCTGCACGTCTAGCTCCTTGTAGTACGCGATGCTCGGGTCCGTGTGCAGGGCGATCGCGTCCCAGACCAGCTGGACGCGCCTTTCGTCCCACCCCTGCCCATGCTCGCTGCCGCGGATGAATTCCCGGGCCCCCATGGCGCCGTCGACCTCGAACCGCCGCCCGGCGCTGACGAGGGGTGACCCCGGGGTGCGGTCCCAGCCGAGGTCGTGCAGGATGGCCGCGACGGCGTGCACCTCCGGGTCGACGGCGGCGCGCAGACGAGCGTCGTGCTCGACGATCAGCGCGCCAAAGAGCCACGACCGCATGATGTGCTTGTAGACGAAGGCGCTGCTGCTGCCGCCGCCGTGTGTTGCGCGCGCGTACGCTTGGGCGGCGCGCACGAGCGGGGTGTCGACGACGGAGACGCCCCCGAGCATGCGTCGAGGGTAGCTACCTGCCCAAGGGGTGTTGTTTGCTGTGGTGGTGGAGACAGAAGAGATGCCTTCGTTGGTGGCGTGGGTCGGGGATGGGAGAAGAAGGCAGGAGGCGGCGACAAGGAAGAAATTGAGACAGATCATCTTGGCTATTGTTTTGACGGCTCAGGGGTAGAGGGGGAAAGTGTGATGTGCAATGCAATCCCAATGGAAATCTCAGTTCTATATATGGTATCTCTGTTCTGATTTATATACTAGAATACTCTGACAGAGCAAGTTATTATGTATTTCCACGGAGAGGAGGGTTTGTCAGCTAAGTCGGGATAAAGTTGGATCGTGCTCGGACATGCCCTCCTAACGTTGTTAATAATCATTGCTAACCGTTGCCTTTTCCCTCGAAAGACTGGCGAAGAGTCTTCTTAATCTCCGTTGAGTGTCGGATGGCAGTGACGAAAAAAGGTCTGCTGGACGTGTAAGTGCCGAACCACTTCGGAGGCTGACGCAGTTTTTTTTTAATCAAGACCATCAGGCTTACCTTTACTAAGTACCCGTTAGTTGAAGCTAAACCATATCAAGCTATGGTGCTCACTGAAACCATTAATTGTCATATGGTATGAGCATGTTACATTTTCTTTTTTCCGTTGGCAAGCGTCTGTGCATTCAATGTAATGAGTCTCACGGCACCATGAGTTAAACAGAAACAAATGGCTCAAGTTAAAATGGATTGTGGTCAGGCAGAAGGAAGCCAGTGGTTCTGATGTTGATATTAAGGAGGATAGATATTGTACAGTGAGTGGGTTGGGTCCCTGGACAGGGAGAGAGCCAAAAAGAAAAACATAAGAAAAGAAGAAAAAATGAAAAAAACGACAAAACGACGAAAATGGAACTTGCCATCGGGAATTGAGCCCGACGTGGGGGTCGAACCCACAACCTTGAGATTGATCTTCAGATAAATAGTCGTAAGAGTCTCACGCTCTACCGATTGAGCTAGCCGGGCGAGGTTCTTTGCTTGATGCTTTGATGGGGTGGTGGCTCTGGAAAGGTGGTCAAGGGTTTGGTGGAGAGTGTGGAGAGTTTTTTCTGTTGTGGATTGGCCCGCTGCTGGTGGGGACTTTTGGAACACTTGGAAGTGGGAAGCCTGTCCTCCCACACCGAGGTGAGCAATTTGGTTTGCTTGGGCTGGATTCCCGAAGTTCATTGTTTACTAATAACATAAAGAGGAGGCTCAAGGAGGATAACTGCCTACCCGAGATGCCTACTAGTAAGTATAATGATGGTTTATTGGTTCTTGCTGAAGAATGAATCTAAACTCTAATAGTAAGGTAATAGGTAAACTGCCCCCCACAGCTCTGTATGTACAAAAGCCACATCACGAGCCAGCAATCCAGAACAAAGACCAAAGGAAAAGCCTCTAAACGGCGCGCTTCCGCCCTTTGTCCAGCACATGTTGGAGCCAACAGCAAAAAATATGCCAGGTGTGCCCGACTGGCAGTTGCTGTTGGGAAAGAATTTCGTTGTGCATAAGTTCCCGCCGACATAGACCGAGTACATGCCCCTCACGCTCCCGCCGCTCCGGTAGGCGAAGCACCCGCCGGTACTGCCTGTCCACTGGAAAATTTCCTCGGAGCAATTTTCGGTGTAGAGGTAGCCGCGCTGGGTGCCGAGTTGTCGCTTGCCCAGAGATATATCGGTGTCGTTGAGCGCTCTGGGTGAATTATTAGACTTGCTCGTAGTGGACAATGCTGGGAGCTAATATTTACCTGGTGTTGGGGATTGGGACAAGAGTACCATCGCTCAAAACTTGAACTAGCCCATTAGGAATGTCAATGTTCTGCTCGGCGGGCGACAGGGCTGGCTGTGGCTATCATGAACGACATGAACACAAGGAGACAGACGACTGTTGAGGGGTGGAGATTGCAGACGTTGTAAGCTGGATTTGCGTCAATTGAGCCGGCGACTGGAAGGATGGATCGGTGAATAGTGCAGAGGGAGAGATACCATTGTTATAAGACGGCTGTCCTTTCTAAACAGCACGAAAAAACTGCAGAATACTATGTAGCATGCAAGGTGAGCACTATGCTAACCAGTATTGCCAAGCGATAATTACTCTCAGACCTATTCTAAATGCCGCCGCTTTAAATCGAAACAAGGTGACCAGTAAATCCAATACCGTCGTACGTATATTGAAAACCCAGCAAGTGTTAGTTAGCATTACCGGGGGTAGGAGGGCAACTCGGCTGCATGCTGCACCAAGGTCTGCGGCGAATGGTCAAAGGTGCACCCTACCTTCGTACATGCACTGCCTCTATCGCAAGGCGCCTTCTTTGGATGTCTCTTTGTGCACCACCCGTCGTAGCCGAGACAGTTGAACCTGTTGGGGAACCAAATCTGGGTGTTTCTCGACACCGCTTTTGCAAGTCAGAGATGATGATCGGAAAGAGACGAAATCGGGTAGTCGTATTTGGTCGCACTTACCTGTACTGGTTTGACTTGAGACAGGGGACGGGGAGTACGTAGGGCGGTGTAGTTCCTGGTTGTAGTCGACTTGGACTTGCTGCTGCATCAACACAGTGCGAGGTGAATTCCAAGAGCCCGAGGTGTTGTTGCTGGAGCTCGACTGGTAACCTCGAGGTGGCCTCCACTGGAGGTCGAGGCCATGGGTGGGCTTTGAAGCAGCGATCGATACTGGGGCAACCTGGTCCATTAGGACAGAGGGGCGATTTGGGGTGCCAGCAGTCACAGCCTGGCACGCTGCAGTTCTTCCCGTCAGCACAGGCCGGTGCCCCAGGATGACTGAATGCATTATGGCAGCCTGGCTCCCGGCAACCGGATCCACGGATACACATATGGGCTTCCCGCTCTGTGAGCTTTGTGCAGAGATTTTGCTCCGCGAACTCGCTGTTGAGCTCTGGGGGAGTGATGTCTGGGTTGAAACTAGGCTTTGGGTATAAGACATTGTCTGGGAGACGACGAGCTGGGTCATACCCTACCCCCCCCCCCCCCCCCCCGGGAAGCCGAGTCAAGTGTCACTTGCAGCATGCGGACGTTCTCGCGTAGGGGAATTGTGACTTGCACCAGGGTCGACGTCTCCTTGGTGAACTCAATGCGTCTTGGCATCACTCAGAAAAGATCTTGCGAATGTGCCGAGAGGCAGGAGTGGTATCGGAGTTTCTATCACCATACTCGCCTGACTTCAAACCAATTAAGGCTAGGTTGCTGCCGGGATAGTCCGTCCCGAGCTTCGTCCCCATTATATTAGCGCGCGACGCGGGCAAGGTGTTCATGGTGCCATCCGCGCCCTCAGAAACCTTTGATTAGGAACCGTAAATGACACTGTCAGTGCGTACGGGCCAGACTGAGGGATTGTGCAGAGCCAGGAAGGCTGCGAGCACGAGGAGGGGCTGCTCGGGTTGAGAACGTACTGGCGCCGGCGGCCTCCTTTTCTCGGAGGCTGTGCACAATCGCGGATAATAATTCAGGCATTCAGCGCGAGGCGCCACATTAAAGTAGGCACCGAAACAGGCTTGAAATAATTGGACGAAAATGTGCCTTGCGCTGGCTGCGGGGTCACGTCTCACCGCCTAACCCCGCGAGGGCCTCGCTGATGACGATCCGAGCCTGAACAGTCTATCACTGAGAAACCACTGCCTGTTCCACGCTCTCTTTGAACCGTTATACGCTCCCGGCTTTGATAGGCGCGCTATTTGTGATATAATCCATCGCCGAGTTTGACGAGACGTGTCGGGTGAAGCGTGCCTCTTCGATTTCGGTATGTTGGGCAATATGGGATGTTGAGATTAGTCGCTGAATGACTGACAGATTATCTTAACTAGCGACCTGGAGAAATGGATCGGCCTTCCAAAAGACCACAGGACGACGGTTCGCAGGCATCTCCAAACAAGATAGCACGCACCAGAAGTCCGCCAAATCTCTCATCACGAGTTGGCCTGACGCCGGTCACTGTCGCGTCGCCAAGACCGCGAGCAACAGCTACGACGACGGGCGAGATCCCTCAACCCTCTCGCCGTGAAGACTTCGAGGTTGCCATCATGTGCGCCTTGTCGCTCGAATGTGATGCCGCATCCCTGCTATTTGATGAGTTCTGGGATGAAAACGGTGCGACATCCGGACGGGCAGTCGGGAACGACAACACCTACACCATGGGTCGCATAGGCCACCACAACGTAGTGCTTCTTCTTCTCCCGGGCATGGGGAAGGTTCATGCTGCCAGTGCGGCTGCTAGTCTGCGGGCGAGTTACACTGGGCTGCGACTAGTCCTTCTGGTTGGCATTTGTGGTGGTGTGCCTTACGCCGGCACAGAGGAGGTTCTTCTTGGGGATGTCATCATCAGCAGTGACGTCGTTCAGTACGATTTTGGGAGGCAATACCCCGACCGGTTCGTGCAAAAAGACACCATTCGGGACAACCTCAGCAGGCCGAGTAAAGACATCCGCAATCTCTTGGCCGTATTCCAGGCTGAACATGGTCGAGAGCAACTACAGCAAAGAACTACCACCGTCCTCAAGCAGCTACAGGCCAAAGCTCTCGAAAAGAAGCGGCGCGCAGAATATAGCTATCCCGGAGTCGCCGAAGACAGGCTCTTTGAGTCAAGCTACCGACATAGGCACCATGCCTCGTCGACATGTGTCTGCTGCGATTGCCATGGAAGGCTCGATCCCGTCTGCGATGAGGCTATTGACAAGTCTTGCAACGACTTGGGTTGCGACGAAAGGTATTTGGTTGCTAGAGAACGAGTTGTGGCGAAACGCCAAATCGAAGAGAACGGCGACGACCAGCAAAAGCCGATGATCCATGTCGGATCTATTGCATCGGGAGACAAGGTGATGAAGTCTGGAGAAGATCGGGATGCCCTCGCAATAGAAAAGGGCATCATTGCGTTCGAGATGGAAGGCGCCGGGGTCTGGGAGGAGATCCCATGCATCGTTGTGAAAGGTGTCTGTGACTATGCCGATAGCCACAAGAATAAGAAGGCAAGTTAAAATAAATAGGTGTCTTTCCGAGGCTTTACGAACAAGACTGACGTTGAGCAGTGGCAGGATTTCGCAGCAGCAACAGCCGCCTCGGCCTCGAAGGCCATCCTGGAACGGTTCGCTCAAGCGAGTAGGGCCCCGAAGCCCACATGCCACTGGACGGTCCCCTTCGGACGCAACGAAAGCTTCGTCGGACGTGAGGACATCTTGGCACGGCTCCTTGCGAGAATCCCTCCGAGCGCGAACAAAGACGATTGTCAACGTACCGCCATCGAAGGCCTCGGCGGCATTGGCAAGACGCAAATAGCCCTCGAAGCCGCCTTCCGGATTCGCGACGAGTATCCAGATTGCTCCATCTTCTGGATCCCGGCTATAAATGCCACGAATTTTGAGAACGCCTACCGCGATATTGGCCGATGTTTTGGTATTGCGGGCATTGACGACGATAAAGCTGACGTCAAAGTACTTGTCAAGGCTACCCTGAGCTGTAACGACTTGGGTAGGAGGTGGCTCCTAATCATCGATAGTGCCGATGATACCGACCTCTTTTTTGGCCCGAAAAACCTATCCGACTATCTCCCATTCAGCAAAACAGGCTCCATATTATTCACGACACGAAATCACCAGATGGCAGTCAAGGGGGACATCCCAAGACGCGGCATTCTTAAAGTGACGGAAATGAGTCGAACCGAAGCCATCCAACTGTTGGGAGTGAACCTAGAAGCGGCTCAGATTTGTGATATGGACTCTACGTCGGATTTGCTCCAGTTCCTTGCCGATTTGCCTCTTGCAATCAAGCAAGCATCTGCGTTCATGGCCCAAACGGGAATGACGACCACAACATATCTCGAACACTGCCAGTCAAGCGACGAGACCTTAATCAAGCTGCTCAGCAAAGATTTCGAGGACCGAGGTCGTTACAAAGGCGTCAGAAACCCCGTCACGACAACCTGGCTGATTTCGTTCGAGCATATCTCGCGTACTCCCCTTGCCTCGCGATACTTGAGATGTATGAGCTTTCTTGCGGAAAAAGAAATCCCCAGATCTCTACTACCACCGGCAATCGACACCGACGAGCTACAAGCAGACGAGGCGATCGGCGTTTTAAAGGCATACGCGTTCATCACCCAACGGGGAGAACAAGACTTATTCGATGTTCACCGGCTTGTCCATCTGGCTATGCGTACTTGGCTGGAAGAAAATGGAGAGCAACAAGAACGTGCATCAGAGGTGACACAACACGTTGCTAAGACGTTTCCTGTCCCGGAACACGAAAACAGAGATGTGTGGATGATGTATCTACCACATGTGCAAGCTCTCTTAGGTAGAGAGGCTTGCCCAAAAGAGCCGAGTCTTCTTGCTAAAGTCGGCGGGAGCTTCAGTCTCTTGGGGAAATATCGAGAGGCGGAGCAGATGCATCGGCAGGCCCTTGAGCTTAGGACGAAGGTCCTCGGCCGAGAGCATCCCGACACGCTCACTAGCATGGACAACCTCGCTTCGGTACACGAAAGGCTAGGGAAGTACAACGAGGCCGAACAGATGCATCGGCAGGCCCTTAGGCTTAGTATGAAAGTCCTTGGCCAAAAGCATCCTGATACGCTTACTAGCATAAACAACCTCGCTTTGGTATACGAAAGGCTAGGGAGGTACGATAAGGCAAAACAAATACATCGATAGGCCCTTGAACTTAGGATGAAGGTCCTCAGGCAAGAGCATCCCAACACGCTTACTAGCATAAACAACCTCGCTTCAGTACATAAAAGGCTAGGGAGGTATGATAAGGCTGAACAAATGCATCGACAAGCCTTTAAGCTTAGGACGAAGGTCCTCGGCCGAGAGCATCCCGACACGCTCACTAGCATAGATAACCTCGCTTCGGTACACGAAAGGCTAGGGAAGTACAACGAGGCTGAACAGATGCATCGGCAGGCCCTTAGGCTTAGTATGAAAGTCTTTGGCCAAAAGCATCCTAATACGCTCACTAACATAAACAACCTCGCTTTAGTATATAAAAGGCTAAGGAGGTACGATAAGGCTGAACAAATGCATCAACAAGCCCTTAAACTTAATACGAAAGTCTTTAGCTGAGAGCATCCCAATACGCTTATTAGCATAAACAACCTCGCTTTAGTACTCTTTGAAAGGCTAGGGAAATATCAAAAGATAGAGCAAATGCATTGGCAGGCCTTTGAACTTAGTACGAAGGTCCTCGGCCGTGAGCATCCTAATACGCTTATTAGTATGAACAACCTTAGTTTGGTACTTGAAAAGCTAAAGAGGTATGACGAGGCTGAACAGATGCATTGCCAGGCTTTTAAGCTTTGTACGAAGGTCCTTAGCCAAGAGCATCTCAATATGCTTACCAGCATGAACAACCTTGCTTTAGTACACGAAAAGCTAGGGAGGTACGACGAAGCCGAATAGAGGTAGCAACCTTGATGGGAATTTGTTTATAGTTACGAATCTAGGTTTTAGAAAGTAGCTATTTAGATATTACGTCTACTTGTAGCACACTAGAGCAGTAGAAGGAGAGGAATAGTAGATAAGTTCAGTATTATATATTTTTGATTTCTCATATCTCTGACCTTATACGGATCCTAAGGGTTACTGCAAATTTATACATTTAAATTAAATCTAATAATTATAAGAGGGGTTGGTAGCTAGGGTAACAAGAGTAATGCACAATAGTTGCGAGGTCGATGATGGGCAAGTATGATGCATTAGCAACACTGATCTTTGGCTTTCTCTAACTTTATAGGCGCACAGCCTCCTTTTTATGCTCTAAGCCCGTGCTTTTAGCCCTACACGAGCTACACAGCCCGCTACAGTTCCACTAGCGCAACCCGCCATAACACAATTCCCCCCTCCCTATAGCCTCGCCCCGAGGCTATCGAAAGCCAGAGCGATCATAAGCCTACCCCTTAAGCAGTTATGAGCTGTTTAATCCTCTGTTTAGTGGCTTTTAAGTAGTTATAAGCTATTTTGAAGGACTATGCCTAGCGTCCGCAAGCTTTGTTGAGTTTTGTAATGCTGTTTAGAATGCATATTGCGAGTATAATATTCTAAAAGGGTTAACGAATTTGCGGTCTGTATTTAGCAAATAGGCTTAATTATATAGATTTAGTAATTTTTTCTTTTTAAGTTACTACTATTATAATTCATTTGCAAGTTAGACTTTTTAAGCTTAGGCTTTCATTATAAAGTTGAAAAGCTTATTTTTTATTAAGTAAAGTTTTTAACTACTATTTGTTTTAAATTTTTAAAAATTTGTAGTTTTAATTAAAGTTATGCAAATTTTGACTTTAAAAAAGCTTATAATCCTAGTTGAGATTGCGCAATTTTTAATTTTAAAGCTTTCTTTTTTACTTTGCTATCCCCCTTTTTAGGAAGGTGCATTCTTGTACTTTATTTTTGCAATTATATATAATTATTAAAATAATTTCATTTTAAGCTTAAGCTATAGACTTAAATAAAATGCTTTAAAGCTAACTTAAAAAAGAAAATAAACTTTTGAATTCTAGATTAAGGAAAATAATACTTTTTTTACAATTCTATTTTTATAATAAGGTTACGGAATGCTCCTAAATTAATTTTGCTAAAAAATATTAGGTTAGAACTTATAATTACACTACTATTATTATTTAATTTTGTAATAAGCTTTTTATGAATATAGTTTACTTATGTATAGCTTAATTAAAAGCAGTTCTAGTACTTTTTTAGTTAGGAGTAACGCAATGTGTAATAGTTTATTTTAAAGTAATTAAAACATTATAAGTTAAAAGCTTTTTTTTTTTTTATTAATAAGATAGATTAGGTCTTTTTATTTCTAAGTTGTAGTAAAAATATATTAAAAACTTTGCGCTTCGCTTTATTCTTAATAAAAGTATGTTAAAGAGCAATTTGGGTGTTTAATTAGTAGTTCTCTTTTAAGACTTTTTGAAGCTATGCTTTATTATTAGTTTTGTTAGCCCTTGAGTATGTAGTAAGTTGGTTGTATTGTAATAGGTAATTCGATGTAGCTTTGTTATTTTAATAGCGCGTAATAGGTTAGTTGTATTAAAGCGTTTGGTTCGATGCGGCTTCGTTGCTAGAGCTTGGCTGGGTTATTAAAATAGTGGATTAGGCGCGCGTTGTTGAAGCTTTGGATTAAGCGCACGTCGTTAATGCTTTAGATTAAACGCGCGTTGTTAATGCTTTGGATTGAGCGCGCGTTGTTAATGCTTTAGATTGAACGCAACTTGCCTAACTGTTGCGTACCATTTTGCCGGGCTAGCTCCCGGTAAAGAGAGATCAGCGTGTAAGAGGGGTTGGTAGCTAGAGTAATAAGAGTGATGCACAATGGTTGCGAGGTTGATAATGGGTAGGTATGATGCATTGGTAACATTGATCTCTGGCTCTCTCTAACTCTACGGGCGCGCGGCCTCCTCTTTATGCTCCAAGCCCGTGCTCTCAGCCCCACACGAGCCACACAGCCCGCCACAGTTCCACTGGCGCAACCCGCCGTGACAATAATGTTCTGGTACCTTCACGAAGCTTCTGATGCTATTTGGAGGATTACTCAGATCTATGGACAAGACAATCAGCTGACGAGGCGTATAGCACATCTAGTGCGGCAGTAGCCTAAACCTTGAGATAATATTTCCGATTCACTCTCCATCTTCACTAGGTAGTTCCAGAGAAGGAAGGAAGGAAGGAGAATGAGCTTCAGGCACTATTGAGGCGGGCAGGCATCAGCAGTAGGGTACAACAGCCAGTTCCGCCTTTGTTCGGTAGGGCTCCCTTATGTACACTACTTCCCTGTACCCGTTAACCCGGCAAAGCCACACAAGCACAAGCTTACCCCACAGCCCCTAAAAAAGTTAACTAAAAATCCAGCGACACCCAATTCGCCTTCCACTATATCAAAAGAAGTCTTCATCTTGACCATGGTAAAGTTCGCGTTTATGCTGAGCAAGCTACACGATCATAGTAGTCGCTGTGTCCCCGCATTTCTCACGAGTTCAATTTTGGTTACTGATCAACTTTGATGTTAAACTATTATGGGCAAAACCATCTCACCGAGGCATTATGCCTCAACCAGAAATGACGGGGGGGTTGCAACTGCTACAGTCGGGGTGGCAAGAAGACTAACCGATAGGCAAAGCGGAACTGAGGGCTTTTGCTTACTGAGCCTCAATTGAGAAAAAAAAAGAAAGTTTCCGAAAATTCTAAGCATGTAGTGGTGGAACTTGAGGATGAAAGACGAAGTGAACAATAGAAGAGGAAACCAAACACGCTGTCGATAAAATATATATATCTACTCCATCAACTATTTAGCGCCCAGTTTCTCCCTGCTTTGAGAATAACCAAGCACAACTCCACAGCACTCTCATCAAAATCACTTCTCACTTGCACAAAAATCTTATCAAGATGCGTTTCTTTACCATTGTCGCCCCCTTCTCGGGCGGCTTCCTCGCCTCTGCCACTACTTTCCCTATCGAGGAGAGCCGCGACCTCAACGGCATTGCTCAGGTCCTCGCCGATGGTACTTTGGTTGCCGCAAGAGGGTAAGTGTGCCCGTGCCTCATCGTCTTCCAGAGTCAGATACTGTGTTAATCTGAATGTCTCATATTGACTCTTTGATCTGTCTCGTCTCAGCGAAACGAGTGGCGAAGCTGAAGCCTCAGTCAGAAAGCGCCAGTTCGGAACCCAAAAGGCGTGGAAGTTTGTCGCCGACTGCAGCGGGGCTGCCGACTTCACCTGGAATGCCGGCAGCGGCTGCTTCACGTTTCGTCGAGGCCAACGTGCCCAAGGATATGTACTCTGTCTACATTGGTGGCACCTGCCGTGTCAGGCTCTACGGTGGCAACTTGGCCTGTAGCGGAACTGCCGACAAGGCCCAAACAGGGATTATTTCCGGATTGACCACAAGAATGTAACACATACGACCCATGAGCTTGGTTTGTACCCTGTGACAGTCGAGCACGTTTATTACTAGTTTAGTAGTACTGGCTGCTAAAACACATGCCGATAATTATGGTTGTTGCCTCTGTCCCTGAAGGACATTATGGGACATGAAACAAGCTTCAGATGCGCTATGCCTGGCCTGCAGAAACACGAGGTATTGGCGAGGAATTGCATGAAACAGACAGAAACCGTAACCCACTGCAACCACCGAGTCATGTATCAGACCGCTGGGGCGTACGACGAAGCTGTGAGGCTATGTCCAGGCGTCACGCAGGTCCCCAAGAAATACACAATATGACGTTACAAATGATTTAAAGGAACATTGTACACCATAAAAAGCGGAATTGTGTTACATCGACCGGAGGCTCTGTTCAAACAGGTTGATGCACAAACCTTGACACCCAACCCACTGCTGTGCTGGCCATTCGTCTTGTTTGGCCAAGTTCAAAGAGACCATGGCAATGCAGTCGACCAAAAGTATGAAACACTGCGCCAGTGACACGGACAAAGTTGCAAGAGACTTTGACCCCAACGACGAAGACAAGACCAGAAACAAGACCGGCCACTTTCGCATCTCCATCTCATTATAGCTTGATACCACCAAGCAATGCCTCTTCAAACCACTTCCCATGATGGCCGAGTGACCAAGTTACCGTTGGAACACTCAACATAAATTAATTTAAACCGGGAATTGACCATAGCCTTGCCAAGCTACCGTCCAAGTCACCGGGACTCCCACCGAAACCGCCCTGACCAAACCGTTACTCTGCCTGCGTCTCATGAGTCTCCACTCGATGCTTCACTTCAGAACAAGATGATCCACAACCTGCACCAGACCAAAAAAAACAAAAAACCGAAAGGTTGGTGGAATCAATCAAGATTCCATTCGCTAGAACCATATACTCTCTATCAGAGGGGGCTATCTTCGTGTATAGACAGACACCCCGAGTCGCCCGTCCGACTCAAATCTCAAACCATGCGCACAGACTTGGCCAAACCTCAAAGTCCGCATCCATCTCAAATGGGTCTTCAAACGAGGGGCCATTACTTACTCGCGAGCAGATGGCTGACCTGCAACAGCCTTGCCCTTGCCGCTGCCGTTGCCCTTGGCAGTGTTGTCGTGATGGACGGCACCAAAGATGGCGCGAAGGTCCTCCTGGATCTTCCTGTCAAAGTTGCGGAAAATCTCCAGATCCGCGGCGTCCTTCATGTTCTTGGCGGCGACGGCATCGTACCAGAAAGGCCAGCCTCAGTGGGGGCAGTGGCAATGTCCCCAACATCGACACCCTCTCCACCCCCACCACCATCCGATGACGTCTCGGGAGTGAGAACGACGGAAGTAGTAGTAGTAGTAGTAGTAGTAGTAGTAATACTAGTAGCCTGGGGGTCATGATCGAGGAGGGGGCCGAGGTTGCGACGGTCCTCGTTGATGCTGTCGATGATCTGGCGCGCAAACTCGGCGCTGATGTCGTCGTGGCCCGGGTTTGTGCAGATCGGGTTCATCGTTGAGGGATCGGTAGCCACCAGGAACTTTTCCAATTCTTCGCCACTCAGAGGGTCCGGAAGTGCCCCCCAGCCTTCTCCTCCTCCTCCTCCTCCTCCTGCTGCTGCTGCTGCTGCGTTCATGCGCATGAATGGGCTGGCCAAGAAGCGGTCAATCGGCTCGTTGTGAATGTGGTGATGGTGGTGGTGAGACTTGTTGGCGGGATTATCGGGCTTGTTGGTGGTGTTGGCCGGCTTGGCAGAAGAAGGACTAGCGACGGCAGGGCTGGCAAAGTTGGCAGACTTGGGCGTCTTGAAGGAGGCAGCGGCCATGTTGAAGTTGAAGGCGTTCTCAGCAGCGGGTGCGGCAATGCCAACGCCGGCAAGCTTGCTGACGATAGTGTCATTGTCCGTCTCATAGCCCTCAACTGCGGCACCCCCGCTGCGTTTGGTGCAACTCGGTCTTCCACTTCTCGGCCTCCTTGGATGCTCTGGCCATAATTAGCTTATGGATCCCTTGATACCTAAGCAGGCAGCAAGCACATCAAATTCATCCCCTTGACCATCAACACCAACGTGACATATGATTTTGATAATTATGTCGCATGCCTCCTAGTAAATTACCTTAGGTAGCTAATTAGCGTCTGACACAGACAGACACGATCGATCCATCATCCTCGGCCCGCCATTCCGAAACGCGCGCCGCCACGCGACTTCAACATTTGTCAAGATACGGCTCATGCCCAGAGAGAGGATGCGAGCCAAACACTGCTGAGGCTCAGTGGAAGACGTCAAACTCTCAACCTAGTAATATATACATTGGATTACGAGTGCAGGAGATGAGAGCAGTAATAATTAGCATATTGTCGATGACGTCGAGTCTTGCCAGTCATAGCCATGCCCTGCCTGCCTGCAAAGAGGAATAATTAGGCGGATCAGGGGAGCACACGCTTTGAAATGTCGGTCGAGCCGTTTGTTTGAGTCGACAGTTTACTACTGCTCCATTTGCGTGCCCGACAGGGCCAGGTGGATGATGGACTGCGAGGTGGTGCTACAGACTTCGTGCGAGGCCCACTCGGCGTAGCGCTTGCCGAGTTCGTGGGAAATGTGTTTTGTACAGACTAGTCCACTTGCCAGCTGTTGTACCGTTGCACAAACGGCCGCGCCGGATACTGTCGGACAACGAAGCTCCACTCGATGTCGACATTGTGTCACCGTATTTGCCGACGCGAAGCGGGTGCAATGAGGTTGAACTGGCGTTGTAACTAAGTCTAAAGTCATGAGTCTCTAGGAGCGACGAGCCAGCGAGAAAATCGACGTTCTGAGCAACCCACGTTCCTTAACTCAGTGCTTACAGTGTCACGGCGCACTTGGAGAGCACAAAAAGACCGGAGCCAGACAAGAAAGAGGATAATTGTTGTCATTATTGGTCCAGCTGAAATGTGTTTCGCTCATTATTAGCATAATCATGTGGTATAATTAAAGCAAATAAATGAAAGCTGCCAATAAAATCCCCGCCCAGCCAGAAAAGCTTATACATATTATATAAAATCAACAAGGACACTAAGATCTTGGCCGTAACCGTATCTCAGTATAGTATCCTCGGCTCCAGCAACGGCGAAGCCTCGTAATCACAGACCACCCGTCCTTTATCGTTCAGCCAGCAAGCCTCGTCCGAGATAAACACGGCGTCCTTGGTATGAGCCACTTCTTGACGACTGACACGGGCGTCGTCCTTAGGGATCCATAGCCTTGGAGCAGGCTTCCACATCTCAGGAGGTTGATACACCCTTCTTACATAATCGGCGGGCAGCTCAATGTCGTCTGGTCCAGGGTTGACGATGGGCTGCAGCGCCCGAAAGTCCTGGTAAACCTCGGGGTGGAGCCAGGACATGACAAAGTTTGGCTTCCGCGTCGGGTCTGGCGTCAACCAGCCCTTGATCTGAGTAAGCACTAGTGTGAGGCCAGACTCATCGCCGCCCTTTTGGAACCGAGACCGCACGGCTGATTTTGTCCACTCCGTTAATGCGTATTTGATGCTGCTGCTACCTTCAATTCCACGCATCTGGACGTCTGTGTCCATGGTCTCGAGGGGAGGTGGCTCAGGCTCATCGCCAAAATGTTCGTCTTCGTCATAATAGTTGGCAGCGAGGCCACCTTCGTGTTCAGGTCTCGGACCACTGTGCTCCTGCTCCGTCAAGCCCTCATCCACAGTTGAGCCCATGTCCTTCGCAACGGCGAGTGTTCGGGGAAGATTGTAAAGCAGGGGCGCAATAGCATCATTGAGCGAAATGTGCACAAGGGCAGAAAAGACGAAGAACGTGAGCATGAGGAGCATTGGCCCAATCGCCAACTTGAGCGCGAAGAGACCGACCAGGCAAATTTCGGCCACGTATAGTCCGATCATGAGCTGCATCAACGCCTTGGGGTAAAACAATCCCTTGGTATCGAGGTCCGAGTCGTAGACATAGATCAGGTTGTAGCGGTACACCAGTCTCAGGAACAACATCCCCAGTCCGGCGAAGACAAGAATGATGGGCGCTATGCAGGAATAGCTGATGGCTGTGCGATATGGTCAGCCCTTGCACTGATGCAACATCAAGATTCCGAGGTCAACAAACCAATAACGCCCATGTTGGTGATGCGTGGGTACTCAGCTCCCCAATGTACCCTCCTAAGATTCCGCCACCGATAATACCCCCTTCTTGGATCAACTGGGTTCTTGCCTATAAGTTGATGGCGGATGAGGTCCACAAAGTGGGCAAGGTTTGCCGATCCAGCTGCGAGACATTGGACAAGGATATACGACAGGTAGAAATTTGACGCCTTTGGAAGATTCTCAGAGAGCAAGTCTTTGATCGAGAGAGGGTTGCTGAGAATGTCCGAAAATGCCGCCGAGGCTGCCGACAGGAGGGTTGTGACGAGGAAAACCTGGACGACTTGGAAAGCAAAATAACCAGTTTGTACATATAGCTCGACGAGGGCATGCGAAGGAACTCCAGCCACCCTTGCACAGCCTAAAAATGATCAGGATTGTGTCAGGTTGGGAAGAAGGGCAACGTATTTGAACCTACCTCTGAGCATCATCGGAACAGCAGCCATCAAAAGTGACAGGGCAAGTGCTGGTAGCAAGCCCTTTATCACACCAGTAATGACATTGGGGAGGCTGGTTATCCACTTTAGGAAGAAAATCGTCTCGGAAAGCTTGTCGATGTTGGATATGGTGCCCACGAGGGCGGATGGGATGGACCAGAAAATGATTGCCGCGGTTATGGCACCAAGCATAAAGAACCGCCGCATGATGAGCTCCCACCACTTGATCCGAAAGGCGCTCCATATGATTTCCTGGGGCTGGATTCCAATGTAGCGTGGCGACATGTGCAATGGTTGGTGGTGGGCAAGGGTCTGGTAGGCAACCTGAGCACTGGCTTGCGAGTCAAATTCAATGAATGCCGCGTCCAGTGGTGATCCGTCGCCTCCACGATGTTTCCGTCGGAGTTTCCAAATATCCCTATTCAGGGCCTTCAACCTCGCGCGACACCATCTTACTGTGTCGACTCGGCGTCCAAAATTGGTGATGGGGCGGTGGTACGGCCGAGCTGTAACGGGGATCCAAAGGGCTGCCACGGAGCCTCTCACATCTGGCAGCGATGGGCTGAGACCATACGGATGCGTGTACTCGGGGTCTGCTGGCTTCTCTGTTGTGCCGACACTGTCCAAGAGGGAAAGCTGGCGTTCGGCAAATCGAATTGCAGAATCGACTTTGCCCCTTTCGGCGTCGTCCTGAACCGAGACTTGTGCGGAATGATGGGAGACGGACGAATTGTTCACGCTTGTGAGGTTTGGCACCAGGGGCGACGGGTGCTTTTTGAGATGTTTTCTGAATGCATCATTTGCCAGTCTGATCAGTCGAATCTCTGCCTTCTCCAGGAGATCTGCCGCCTTCTCCCTGTCCTCCACAAGCCCCCGCAAAAGATTAGTATTCCTGGGGATCCAGATGTTCTTGGCCGAGTCTCCAAACAGCTTGCGAAGCTTGGCCTCTTCCAAATATGGCCTTGGAACGCAGGTGAAGAGGACGGTCCGAGAGGAGAGCCGCTTTGAGTAGTTTGGCGAGAGGAGATAGGCTTGGCGGAGGTTGATGTAGTAGATACATTCTCGGCATACCGTGAAGAGGACGAACCCTGGGAGACGTGTTAGGAGGCCACCCCCTGCCGACGTGAGCAAAAGAAAAAACCAACCAAAGAAGCACCACGCCACAGCCACGTGGGCGTAGAAGCGAGCTGATATCTTGATGTTACCGATAGTCATTTGATCAAGCTCTTTCAAACCACTGCCGCCAGTGCCGTGGACAGGCAGCAGAATAGGCCAGGCAAGACAGACACCAGTCAAGCATATTATAGCCAGGACTTTGAGGAAGCGGAGAAAGAAGAAGCCATCGAGCGAGCAGTTGTTGAGGATGTAGTCATCGTCGATGGCAAGGAACGGCTTGATCCAATTGAACCAGCCGTCGGGAAGCTTGGGCGCCGGGTGCCTGCAGTCACAGTGCATCATTATTAGCACCGTGGTGAAGGGCAAGTGCCACATAAGACAAACTGGCAAACGTACTCTGGGCCCCGCAGGGCCGACAGCGTCCTCGGCGCGTAAACTCTGGGACATATTCGTCGAAAGGTGAGGAAGATGAGGATGCAAATGACCGAGAAGATGACAACGGGCACAAAGGTGCTCCCGAGCGCTGACAATGAAGAAGAGGCGGTGCCTGATTTGGTCAGGGTGGTGACGGTGCCGCCGCCGTTGCCGTCGTCGCGGGTTGAGCCGATTCTTCCATCGTCACTCTGGTTCTGTGGTGGTTGGCCCCGCCTTCAATCAGCACACACACTGCACCTAGCCGTCCGTCGGGTGTTTCCCAGCGCGCAAGACCCAGTGTTGGCGGCAGAACAGGGGAACATACCAATCGCCTCACGAGATACGGGGTCACTGAACTCCACTCCATTGCTTGTTCACAACAGCGGTGGCTGCTGGTTCCAACGGCGCTGCAGCATCGTCTCGACAGTGTGGTTTTTTCTGGCCGTGTTCGAGGTGGGACGGCGTTGGGCAAAAGAAGATGACGGAAGAAAAAATGGCCCACCTCGCTTCGCGTGACTGGAGGTCTCATTTTCTGACCGGGGGCATTGCAGGGGCGATTAGGGCGCCACCGTGCAAGCCAAAGCCTGGCTGACGCTGGGCCAATGACGGCCAATCACTGGCCGGTCGGGAAATCGATAGCGCGGTTTTGCCTGCAAGCCATGCTTGCCATGGTCACGATCACTTTCGGGCCGTTGCCCGTTGGGTTGTCTGAGTTCTCTGGCTTGTGGCTGGCTGGGCCCAGGACTTTCAAGTTTTGTCGGGTTGTGGGTTTAAGGAACATATTTGGGGGGGGGGGGGGGGTTCACAGGAAAAACAAAGGATTGCTGGGTTTGCAATCCTTGACCCGGAAAACACATTGCGCCCATTGCATTGGAACCGAACCCGCGTCAGTCTTGGAAATGATGGGGGGACAGGGGAGGCACTGCTCGATAAGGTGCGGTCCGTTACCCCGTTTCCCAGCTGGCTGTTCCTGTTGCAGGGAAGGCACCGCCGATCAGATTTGCAAAATTCCCACCGACCGATCAATCGTCCCAATCCCAGGGTGACAACCCGGCTGGACATACCAATGCCGTCACTGATCGCCCTGAGAGCCGCCACTCGACGGGCTGCAGTCTTTTAATTGATGATGGGTCATGCAAGCCATGTTTGACTCAAACTTGGATGCTAGCGCGCCAAGTCTGGCATTTTACTTGGCATCCTAATTACACAGGTTGCGTGGGGGCTGCTTTATCACAACAGCAAAGTGGAGCGAAATGGGAACCATGTTTGGCGAAGAAACCAGTGGAAGGTATTGCTGACAGCACTCCCTCCAGTTGACAGGGGCACCAAAGAAACTGGCATTACTGTGCCATGTACGGATCCGTACGTACATGAAGAATTGCCCATCATTTGACTCCTTACTATGTCCCTTTGTTGTCCCTACTATTTCCATCGATTCAACAAATAATTATATTGAGAGACAAACAAAACCGATGTTTCAACTTAGGTACTCATTCAAGGTGTCGAATTGACTTCCAATCCCGAGAAGAAGCTCCGGGTCGGCCATTGGATCCAGCTTCGGGGGTGGCGCCACTGGACCAAGCGTTTCCCTCTCGTGCGTCTGCATGTGGGTATATGAGGAGGAGCTCTCTGGCTGGCAACGATCGGAGGCCTGAGAATGATGATCCGCTTTGTTTTCCCTATATCATGTGTGAGTGAAGTGAGTAATAATTATCAAAAAAAAAAAAAAAATTTATATGATTTCCAGTGAAAATAAATTGGGAGTGTTCCATACCGGACTTGCCGTAGAGCGAGGATGAAGTGCGGCTTCTTAGAAGATAGAAGTCTCGTCATATTCAGTCGTCTTTGGGGGTCAATCACAGATAGAAGAAAGATTGGATCAAGAAGACAAATGACTGTAATGGTCGCTGTCGTGGGACTTTTTGACTTGGGAATGACATTTTCCGGGATATTAACATGCAAGTTCAAACGAAAGTTGATCTTCTTATATGTGTCCACAAACTGGCAAACC
The DNA here is from genome assembly GCA_027569635.1 of Lasiosphaeriaceae sp. G1095. NCBI lineage: Eukaryota > Fungi > Ascomycota > Sordariomycetes > Sordariales > Lasiosphaeriaceae > Lasiosphaeriaceae sp. G1095. The sequence goes on along the minus strand of JAPDFK010000026.1, from coordinate 24,440 downwards.
CACATAACTGTGCTGTTGAGATGGCAATATCTTCAGCGTCTGAATTAAGGAGTTTTGTGTGTCGCCATCATCAAAATCGAAAGTGCACGCACAACTTGTGTTGACAGAAATGCCCGACATAAGTCGGCATGTGTTGACCTCGGCGAGTGGCATGTTTTTGCCCTGATCGGGGCTAGTAGTGAGGTACGAGTTTACACCTCCAAACCCTGCGCTCGCAGAAGTAGGTCTTTAATCCCCACCTCTCAAAGCTGGGAGCCTTGCGCAACGATCAGGTGTTTCTGGATTCACATCATGTGTTTTGTTCACAATTATGTGTTGATGAGTTGTCCCAAGACCCCTGTTTTGCCAAGACAGGCAAAAATAGAATGAAATTCTAGTTTTATTTCAGGTCTCTTCCTTGCCTTTTTCTTTTCTTCGCTTTCCGCAACCAACACTTTTCAAGATTATTGGGTTTTGTGTTCTCATTCACACACAAAGGCGTCCTTGGTCGGCACAATCCCGCACAAATTCAGTGGCCAATGACGAGAAACGATTATCATGGAAGATTTCACGTGGAGATCGCCGCTTCATTTCATTGAGCATGGCTACGATGGCCTTGGTCAGTATGATGAGTTTTCGCCAAGAATCATCAACAATGAGAAGGACAACCTCCAAAGAGAGTGGTATGTTGTGTATCCGGTTTCTCCTTCTTCTTTCATTTGTGATGACTCAGTTTTAATGGATTTTGGAAATCTCTACTGACCATTGCGTATAGCAGAATATGCAACAAGACATTCACACTGCGGTCAAAGAACAAAATATTCTTCCATTGCTCCGACGCGTATGTTTGCAATGTCTTTTTCCCTCCCGACCCAAGATTTAACATTGCTAATGGGGAACAAATAGATGCCGAGATCAGGACCAAAACAACATAAAAAGTCGCCGTTTTGCGTGTCCGTACCAGGTGTTTGAGCCACAGCTACAGGACTGCTTTCGCAGTGGGCAACGTAACCCGAAGGGCGGATGTGATGGTATCCCTAGGTTGAAGTATTGATCCAAGGCACGGTTAGGCTTGGGGCAAAACGCTAATTCTCCATCACAGGCACCATCTAAGCCGCCGACACATGGCTTCTTCTCGATGCCAGCGGTGCTGGGTCTCGTTCGACAGCAGAGATAAGCTCTCGCTACATACACAGCAAGCAACTTGTCACATGAGATCGAGGCCGGTCACGGAGCGCTTCATGACTCACGAAGACGAGACTCGGGTGGAAGGCAGTCGCGGGTTGGCTCCAGAAGATACCTGGTGGGCCCTATTTCAAATCCTCATTCCGGGGATGCGGGTTCGGAGCATTTCCTCACTCAGAACACGATATTCGGCCTGTAAGTTTCATTTTAACTTCATGACTTGGATACCTTTCGGATTAACGATATCGATGTTGCTGCCGGCTTAGACTACATCGCCCCCAACATGCCATTGACCATCCCAAGCTTTTCCTTTGCCAGTGCTACCTTTCCGTTGGAAGCGAGACAACCATTGCAGGTTGCAGATGAATCGAGTCATTCAATGGACACGTAAGCCTGAGCCTTGACCTACTTGGAATGTTGCCAATTGATAGCTGCTCTGCTGATAAAGCTCTGACCGACCAGAACTAGAAACGCCCCAGTGGATGCCCTTCAGATGAAGACGCCATTATTACCCAAATCCTCTGCCCTCATATCTCAGACATTCTCCGTACCCTTCTTCGACACCTTTCCCCCCCCTTATGAGGAAGAGATGGCTTTGGCCCTGGAAACGACTCCTATTGCCACCGTTCAACAGTCTGCTATTGACTTCCAGAAGTTGGCATCATTCTCTGTGCTTGATAATGACGAGTGCACGTTATTTTCGGACACCCCCAGACCAAGAATCCCCGACATAACCCTCAGCAATGCCGAGAGTCCACCAAAAGGTTCTGTATTCCCGCATACCTTTGGCACCGATCGTATCCACAAAGCAACCCCGACCAATGCCATCATATCACATAATCAACAAACCCACTGGCAGCTGAAGCGTAAATGCGAAAGGTTGCAAATCAGGATGCAGCGGGCGGAGCAAGGTGTGGAAAGCACTCTCAAGTCGCGGCGCCAGGCAGATCAGGCAACTCAAGCTGATGTAAATCGTGTTGAAAACATATTGGAGGAGGCGTTGGCGGTGGCCGGCGTGACCGGTGAATTATACGACAAGCTCTCGCCGATATCGGAGGTTCTTGCGTCAATTAGAGATAGACATCGGTGACGACTGGGGACCCATTGAACATGAAAAGGATGGATCGAGTTGAACTCGACCGCCTCGTGATCATACTGTGGTGGCTAGTACTAACTCTGGCTGAGAGTTCAATACTTGACCGAGCCGCTATCCCGGATTCTAGTCACGCGGAAGGCATTTGTATTGAAGTGGAAAACCTGCTCCTGGATGGGCGGCCAGATGCGTCACCATAGAGAGTCAAGCACCTGTCTTGAGAGAAGTTCCGCTCTTAATTAGCATCTCGTGGCACATTGAAATGGATGTGGTCTGATAATCGAAAGCCACGTCGAGTGATAGACACTTTAAAATGGAGTCGCCTCCATCAGCGGCTCGAAACGACCGTAGACATGGTCGAAAATAAATCCGGGGTTCGCCAGATCTCGGCTATTTCTGTTCATCTGCAACTTGATGTTCCATCGGAGTCAGGAACCCGATGCCTCGGTGACTAACAAAATCATTCACACTGGCACGTCCAGTATATAGCTGAGGGCCAGAGAGCAATTCTGGGAATAATGTTTCACTATTTCAGAGTCATGTGGCATTGAACTATCAAGAAGTTGGGATTAAGTTATGCTCCGCACCCCTTTATCACTCCACCATCCGTCATCACTCTACTGTGACGCTACCCAAGTAAGCAAAAATACCCTGATCCCATTTTGCCGGGAGAGATTCATGCAACACAGCTGCTTTTATCGTCTTCTCCGCCGCCCGCCGACTGCACCCCTGTGATGTCATTAATCTGGATAGATTAAATCTACTATAGCCGATACCAAACAGTGGTTCATCTCCACCAGACATAAAGAGTGGGCTCGAACCCGGCCATTTGGGTTATTATTATTATCATTCTGCACAGACACTCTCACATCCTTCTCTCTCTCTTCCTCGTCACAACATCTCAAACAACTTCAACCTCACACTTATTTGTCGACCCTCATCTCATATCGACAATAATGAAGCTCATCTTCACCCTCGTAGCGCTTGTCGCCGCCGCCGTTGCCGCGCCATCCGAAGCCGTGTATCCCGTGCCTTGCGGCCGTTCAATCCCCTCGGGTCGCTGCACCACGGAGCCGACGTGCATTAGGAAGGGCGGGTTCTTTGTTGGCAGAGACTGCCCGTTCTATGGAGCCGGCGACATTGGCTGCTGCTACAATATCCCGGAGTAAAGCTGGTAGGTTTCACTCCTGTAAATAGTTGATGAAAAGAGGGAAAAGCTGACTGGAGTCCAGCGTGTTGATCTGCTACTTCTTTACAATCTGGTGTTGCTGGGGTACATTATTTGGGGGTATGGAAGTCAAAGCGGAGTTAAAGGTCTTGCTGTAACTGCCAGATAGTAGACTTACTAGCTGATGACCAATTTACTTGGCTCGGTTGTCTTTTAATAACTGGCTCACGCCAAGGACTCAATACCGACGGATGAAATACTTCATCTTTCAAGTATTCGGTGACCGGAATGACATGCTATTTTGGTATTGACTGAACTAAAATTGTGTCAATCATGTTGTGTTGTCATTAATTACGACAAACTTGAAAGGTGTGGAAGTGTTTTAGGTATTAATTAAACAAGTGTGGAAAAAAACATGATTCTGAATTCCCGAGCATGGATACCAGTAGGCAGGTAGCTTGCTTGCATTATTTTTGCAAGACGGCGCAGCGTACCCGAGCATGCCGATTTATGCATTATCGGGCAGACTACCTACACGACTTCCATGCCTTAATCCCAGTGGGCACCCAGAACATTTAGGTAATACCTCAGCCTGCCTCTTCTAGGCGACATCTTTCAGGCAGCCGAAACTGGGCGGCCTCTCAAGGCCTTCCAATATGTTTCTTCACAACCCCAATTTTTCTTCCTCGTAGCAATTCACTTCCTCTTCTCTGTCCTTTCTCCACCTTTTTACAAATCAAAATCCTCAAGGCACTCGTTGAATTCCATTATTTGATCTTTTTTTCATAAACCTTTATTTCACGACCACGTGTTTGTGCAATGCGTCTGTGTGGCAGTCGACCCATCGCCAATCATGGGCAAAGTTCGTCGCAATTGGAACGCCAGCCCCAGCCTAACAACACGCTCCCATGTGCTCGCCAAACTAGTCGAGACTGAAGCGGAAGATGAAGTTGACGAATCCCACCCGGCAAAAAAGCGACAGCGCCGTACAGAAGAAGAAGAAGAGGAAGAAGAGGAAGAGAAAGAAGAAGAGGAAGAAGAAGAAGAAGAAGAAGAAGAAGAAGAAGAAACGAAACCGGTGCCATCATGGCTCGAGCAGCTCCAGCAATACGGCCAAGCCCTGCAGACCCGACTCCTCGAGTCCGGCGACGGGCGCATGTTCGCCATTCTCGAGGTATCGCCCGCGCCACAGCACAACCCTGCCGGCTGCCAGGCGAGGGACAACTGCCTCAAGGGGCGGCGGGCCTCAAGGTGCGGCCGCATGATCACCGCAGACTACCGCATCCGCCTCGAGGGCGTCAAGAACGAATATGGCCACTGGTTCCCCGCCCACTGGAGAAACGCTCAGTTCTTCCATGTGGAGTGCTTCGAGTTCATGGTTGATCTGAGGGCTTTGATTGCGATGGGCAAGTTCGAGGCGACGAAAAAAAGGACATGGGGCCTCATGGTGAGGAAGTGGTTCGAGCATCGAGGTTGCGTTGATCTGGGCAAGCTGGCGGCATACATCGATGCGCACAACAAGTTCGAGGAAGATTACGGCGAGTGGAGCACGCTCCTTTCTAGATGGTCGAAAGCCCATTACCAATGCCGCGATAAGGATGGGAAGGCCGACCCGACTTTGAAGAAGTGCGACGGCCCGTGTCCACCGAAGCCCAAGGCGCCGGAGAAGCCGGTGTTGCGCAAGGACTATATTACTGAGGAAGAGGACGCGTGCTCTCTGGATGATGTCTTGAAGCATCCAAACGTTGAGGATATGAGCAGTCACTGGTTCATCACGTGGGAGGGGAAAACAATCGTCCTCCCGGAAACTGAAGCGCAGGATGATGAGGAGGGTGGCGAAGGCGGTAACTCATGCGAGACGAAAGCACAAGAGGGAGAGAAGGGGGGGTTGCGGGCGCCGAGGGGGTCGATGAAGTCTGAGTTTTCTATTGTGCACTGAGATGTGAATATTTTTGGGCCCTCTCTCCAAATGCAAACTGCTGTAGAGAGACGGTAAAGAAACATGATAGGCAAGCAAGCAAATAAATTTTTCTGACTTGTCAGACTTCTTGTCCATCTGCTCTTCTTCCTCTTCCCCTTTTTCTTTGTTCTTTTCCATTTCCATTTCCTTCTTCTTCCGCTTTATCTTCTCATCCGAGTCTTTCGACTTCTTCTTCTTCTTCTTACCGGCCTTCTTCTTGTCATTTTTCTTGCCCTTCCCTTTTTTCTTCTTGCCCCATCAGACTCGCCAGAGTCATTGTCATCGCTATCTTTTTCTTGCTCCTCCTCACTTGAACTCTCATTAGAACTTGAGTAGTCGAAAGATCCTCCCGAGTCCGAGTCGAACAACGACTTTGTCTTGGGAGGAGGAGGGAAATCGTGTGCCGATGCCCTGGTATGGTCCCGCTTGGCGACCCTCCCTTCGTCAGCACCATGCGTGGCCATGAGATACTCGTGGAACTGAATGGAAGCCTTTGCCACGGATTTGAAGTACTTCAATTCCAAAATCGGGTCGCCGCCGCCGTCTCTCGGATTTTGGTATTTTTTCGTTTGTTGGAATCGAATTCGGCAAGCGCGAGGACAGTTTGAAATGTGTGTCCGCTTTGGCGGCCGTTCCCGTCCGGATCTTTCCAGCTCTTCTTGAGCCCAGGAGAGAACTGTCTTCGTCGAATCCCGGTCGAACAGGAAGGGGAGCGGTCCGTTGTTCTCGTGATCGGCGTTGATATCCCCAATCCGCTCAAAGTTCTTGAAGATCTTGCGTATTTGGGTCTCTGTAAGTGGGGGATAGTAGAGCCTGAGGCGCAGCCGGGAACGGAACGCGTCGTCGATGGCTCCAACTAGATTTGTTGTGAGGAACAGAATCCCAGAGTAATATTCATGCATTCGTAAGAACACTAAAGTGGATTTTGTGTTAGCAAGTCGTTCAGCCCTACATGTAAGGATACATATGCTATACTTTACTTACTAGTTTGACTTCGGACTCCATCTGACCCCGTCTCTTCTTCTAGTAGTCAGTGTACTAGTTGAATGTGCAGACACTGTCGTGGCACCATTTGAGACGCTTTCGGCATTGATTCTCAAAAACGCTAGGTTCTTCACCGGCTTTGAAGGGCGCCCAGAGCCCTAGGCCCGAGGTGAATATTGGGCGATGGATGCCTGTCATGCCTGGACCCGAATCGCCCTCAAAATGCGGGTTCCATGTCAACCACCACAGGGCTGTTAATCTGCGATTGGAGAAAAGTATGAGTTTATAGCTGAGTATGTGAAAAGTAGCCCATGACTTTTGGGCACACTCAGAGTATACCTAGGGGGTCAGTGAGGCAGTTACGTGTTCTCGATTTGGTCCTGCTGTAGAACCGTCGTAGTGGTTATGAGAAATGCTGGTCGTGGCAATGAAACGCTGACCGCGTTCCAACAGAGTGGCATGATCATTGGCATAGCAAATCGGAAATGCCTGAAGGGTGGAGGAGATGGGCCTTGGGGGGAGGAGTCACTGGGCCCGGAACGCCTCGAGACAGATCTGGGGTCCATGCCTCTTGACAAAGGCATGCCACCTGTCGTTGCCACGACCGATAAGTTTGGGACGCGTTTCTCCGAATTGTGAAATGGTTCTTTCCTGTGATATCTTGCGCGTTGCATTCCCTTGGTTCTGCGTCTCAAAGCGGACAATAGATTGTGTACGACGAGTCGAAGAGCATCCAGAGGTTCTCGAAAGCAACTTGTTCCTCCTTGCCCTCGCAATCGATTGAACAATAGACCAACCGCTAACTTACCTACTACCCCAAAACGGTGACGGGGGTACGGCAGCTGCTCTCTTCAGCGGCAACACCATTGGGCTCTTGTCCGACACCCCTGAGATCAACCTCAAGGATCAGATTGATATCATTCTTCAGCCTCAGTACACGACGGTTGAATCCCGGGATGATGCCTTCCGCGACGCTGAAGAGGCTACCCAGCTCACGCTCATGATGCTCAAGGACGAAGCCTATTCCAAGGAGGAAGAGGTGCAAAAAGTCATCCAGACCATGATTGTGGTATGCACTAAAACGCAAATAATTACCGCCCTAGGTAATAAAATGCCACTCGTTTTCCATCCCTTCCCCGTATTCCGATATCACCGAGACCTTAGTCCGGGCAATCCTCCGTGTAATATTAAGCAAACAATCAGTTCTCTTTTCGAGTTTATTTATTCACGAAGCTTTTAATTAGATCTGACATTGCTAATCGTGAACTGTCTTTCCCGGTTACGCAAGACGGACAGCATGTCTCTCTCGTCATTCTGGGACGGAGTGGTCTCGACTTGTGGGCCACCAACTCATGTTCTGACGCTCATCTATGTTGCCTTGAACTACAAGATCATCCCATTTGCCTGGCACGTCCGCATCTTTTACGGCTATTTCCGATACCACTCCTTTGACAAACGCTCGGTTTCTACCTCGACACGCACACCCAATGGCAGCGACTCCATCACCATCTTCCAACCCGCCATCTCCACGACTTCAACCCCACCGGGCGAGCTCGACTTCAATCTCCACAAGTCCAACTCTACTTTCTTCACCGACATCGTCCCGGCGCGAACCTGGCACATCTACGTCCTGTTCCGCGTCGGCTTAATCAAGAGCAAGAAGCTAGTCGGCCCCCATTGTGGGCTCGCTCACGTGCACGTACAGGCGCGAGACCCCGCCCGTTGTCAAGGTGGAGATCTGGACGCGCGTTCTGTCCTGGGATGCCAAGTGGATTTATCTCGTGTTGTCGCACTTTGTCGAGGCCGGCGCCGTCCGCCCCGTGCAGTACACGGATCAGCCCCATCGCAAAGGGATTATTAGTCCGGCACTCGCCACCGCCGCCGTCGTCCCCATGAATGGGAAGAGAAAAAAGGCTCACCCGGCTGCTGGCATCATCTCCGCGACCTGCATTTCCAAGGTCGTCCTCCAGGGAGGGCATAAGACAGTGCCCCCTGTCCAGCTGATGCAGGAGTGCGGGCTTCATCCTTCTGGTCATGCCGGGGACATTGGCCCAGGTACTGATTAGTGTTGGCAGGGACGAGTCAGAGTATCTGAAGAGAACCGAGGAAAGGAGAGTCAAGGGGTGGGCTCTGGCGAATCATGTTGCTGCGCTGGACGAGGCGCACAGCTGGTTCAATACTGATGGTGTGGAGGAAGAGCCCGCTGTGTTTGGTGAGTACTGATGGACGGATGGCACGGCATGCACTGGCAAGAAGATGGACAGTCTGTTTGCAGAGGACTAATACTATTAACCTGGAGGGGTGGAATTCAAAACGTCTACATGCCACATGGTTCGCGGCGGTTACATGAAGGGTCAGGAATTTGAAGTTTGAGTTCCAGAGTGGTGTTGATATTGCTGTTAATGTATGTATAAGGTATCTTGGGAGGTAACGAGGGATAATGCTACGATTTTACATGGTGTTTCGTAAGGTACCTGGGTAGTTGGGACGAAAAGCAGAAAAAGAGAGAGCTCTGGCGGGCTGGAGAAAGCAGAAAGCAGAAAGCAGAAAGAGCTTGAAACATGACATAGTCAGGCACCTCGTCCTCCGGCCCGCCCAAACGACGTGTGGCTCGCTCGCCATCCTGACCCAGTCAGCTCAGCATGTTTCGTCAACGGCCACCACGCCGAGGTGGAGATGAGGCCCGTTCTTTGTCACCCACCCACCGCGAGGGGAAGAAAGAAGCAAGTTTGTCCCTCGATATCCGGCCCCCTTTTCTGCGGGTGTCACTTGATGACGAGCGCTGCCCCCTGCTAATCATTGGACGGGATGTCGTACCCGTTAGTGGACCCGGGCTCGGTCCCCGTGATGTTGGGGGACTAGGCCTCGCCTGCTCAATACACGACAACAGTTTTTGCTGGGCATGTGGGCGTGACGCTGACAGCAGATTGCATCACGGTGCAACAGGTATCGGGCTGGTGGATACTCATTGACCGGCGCAGGATATGAAAGACGTGAAAAAAGGCGGCGTTGCAAAGTGCCCAAGCTCCCTCTTTTACGCAGCCAGATAACACAGGTGGCAGATGTACGACATAGAGCAGCATATCCCCACTACCACATAGATGAATATTAATAAATCTTGCCCCGGAGCCTTGTATCTCACGGTTTGATAATGAAGAGCTTCCTAGAAAATCATGTCATCCGTTGTAGTATGGGCTAGCGCCAACATTTTCTCCGCCGCTTTCATTAGGTCACTTTCGAGTCCCGGAGCGGCTCTTCGATCCAGTTCTGTGATATTACCCGTGAAAGAAAAAGGTGGCCGTAGATCATGTCCCAATACGCGTGCACGATATCTTACTCCTAACCCTGATGGTTATAGGGGGTCTGAAATAACTCTTGTTTCCATTTATAGCTCTAGGCTTCCTTTTAAGGTCTGTGAATTGGGGAAAGAAAATTTGACAGGGTTGGATTGGATTGAGCCCCATCAATGCATGGTTAGCCCCAGGGGCCACAATTACTCTACATTGTACATCTCGTCCTAGCCTGGCTGATTATCTAAGAAAGCTCTTCCCTAGTGTAATACCTCCGTAGGACATTCTCCCAGGCTCCCCAAATACAGGGCTACCCAAGGTAGGGGGAGGAGGGTAGTTAGGATGGCAGGGGGATGCCACATGCTGGCGAGCATTCAAACGCATGCTGATATAATCAGACAGGGTTTGTGGTGGAATGCCTCGCCTGAGTGCAACGTCGCCCTGCCAAACCCCTCACTTTCCACGATAGGTATTTTTCCGCAAACGAGACGTCCCTTGTTCCCCAAGCTGTAAGTAAGCGAGATACGGGGCCATGAATTCTGCGGCATGTAACATGATAAGGCCGGGACCACGACGTGGACATACGGCGGGGGCTATTGTTTGAGACGCAGGGGAGGTGGCGGCCGCCAGGTAGCGACGTTTGACATGCAGTTTTTGTCACTCTCTAAATATAATGATAATTAGGTAATCAACTCAACTTGATTCTACACGACGAAATGGGTCAAGCACGGCAGTCATCGGCGTAACTATGGCTAAAGACTTGTCGTAAAGCGAAACACGTTTCTCACGGGATGTGTCTATTTCACGCAAAAGGGATGACTGCGACGGCCTGACGCCGCCAACCCCGGCGATGTCAAGTGCCGCCCGTCCGGGGTCCCAATGCCTACATGGCAACCACCGCAGAGATATCGCAAGTCGGATAAAACAGCTTTACGAGTTTAGGGGCGGAAGGTGAAAGCTGCTCCTTTCTCGTTGTGTATATAATATCGTTGAGATGCCGTTTCCTCAATACCTAGAACTAGTCAGAGACATCCAACCATCAAAGCCTTCAATCAACTCAACTGTTTCCCACCAAAGCACAACCGAAACAGCCCGATCAAGATCGCAGTTCTACAGCAGAATAAAACCACCCCAAGACAATCTTCAACAAGCAAATCATCAGCAAACATGCCTGTCGTGAGTCTCTCTGAGTCTGACTGACACACTCCAAGAATGTAATTAGCAGCTCACACAAGTTGAACTAATTAGATCACCTGGAACGATGCGACTCTTCGCAGACGCGCCGACTACATGCAGACGATTAGCTTCCAAGCCCTGACCGTCATCCTCCGCGCGTCGCACTGCATCCGCTCCACCCGCAACCCTACGGCCGACATTCAGAATGGCTGCCAAGGAGACTTCTTTGCCATCCTCGGAGCCTTCCCCGAAGCTTGCAGGGCCGCGGGGGTAGCTCAGCGACAAGTGGACATCATCAACGCGACTCTGGACGGCTATCTCGTCGGTCCGGATGGGGCCAAGAAGAACCGCGATTTCGATGCGGCATGGACGAGGGTCCAGGCCGCCCTCGACGGCGCCAGATTCACGCCCGCGCAGAAGCAGGCCATCTGCAACAGATACCAAGACGGGCTTGTCAAGTTCTTCAAGCTCTCGCTGATCGAGAAGGGAAAGACGCACCACTGGGTCATGGTCCGACCCGATTCGTTGAGCGTCATGCGGGTTTACGACGCCGCCGGCTACTTCAATATTGGAAAGAGCGGGTCGGTGGCCATCAGGGCCAACCAGCACAGCAAGCAAGTTCTGTCGCTGGATGTCCCCAAGACCGTACGCCCCGAGGATATCAATTTCATCGCAATTGAGGCCATCAACGGCCTGCACGCCATGGCCGAGCGCATCAACATGGAGAGGGACACCTTGGGAGGAAAGGCCCAGTAACTAGTAATTAGAGATGCGGAATGGTCGGGTGCTGCTGGTCAAACCCAAATCGACTCCGCCGGTTGGGGCTCGCTAGGATCTTTTTTTTTATTTGTCACCGTTTCAGATGTGCGAAGTCCCTCTTTGAAAATAATAGAAGCCCGACGCTCGTTTCGGTCTCGGCCTTGATAGAACGATAGAATAATGTGGGGAATAATCACAAAGGAATTTAACCCCAAGATACCCCCGTTGCGTTTTAATTCATTACACGTAGCGGAAACTACGATTGAAGCATTGACAATTGTCCTGGGTTGTTGGTGTGACGAACATGTTTGGCTTGTTGGACTGGCTGCGCATGGTGGTTGGGGGTGCCCTGTAGTTTTTGAACCGCCACGCGCCAGGCAAGTCAACGAGACGGGAAGGAGGTGTGTAAATGGTAGATAGATGGGTGTTTGGTCGGATGCGAGCAGAATTGGGGTTTGTTTCCGCTTTGATGAGAATGAAGGTCCCTGAACTTTGCTTTCTTTCAACAGGTCTGTCATGGAATTTAGACGATTTAGACGACAATGAGCTCTCTCGAGATGAGCTGCGGTACTCACTGTGATTCAGGCAGGACAATGTCAACCCAACCGACACGCTCAAACACGCCCAGGCTGGCGTCAACACAGTGGAGAACGAGAAACCACCATTCGTCAGTCTGGCGCTGGTCGTCTACGCGTTCGGCTCTGGCACCCTCTCTGTTCTCTGGCAATACGCTGGGAAACCGAACTCGCCATGCCAAACAAAAGTCCTCATCCAAGTCCAAATGTCGAGGTTCGTCGAAGAGATGTAAGTCTGGAAAAATGACGCGAGGAGTGCCGCCAGTGACTACGGCATATTTCTTTCATCGGTAAGGGTTCTCACAGTATGGGTCCCGAGATTGGAAATCATCCAGCTGTTCAATATTCATACCGCTGACGCACCAGGCGGTCATGTGGATGAAGTGCGTGGAGGTTGTGAGCTTCTCCACTCCCGGGTGTGACGAGACTTCACCCAGCGTTAACTTGGGCGCGCTCCACCTGGGTGCCGTCTGTCCACCTCTCATCGTACGGGTGTCGCACAGGTACAGTGGTCGAGGCCCATGACCACGACGGCGCAGCTGGTCTAGCTTCGGTGTGCTTGGGAGGGTCAGGCACGATCCAACTCACGGACTCGTAGATGGTATCGGCCCATATCCCGGAGGTGTAGCGGTCGCCGAGCCGTTCCTGAAACTTTCCAGCCAGTCCGGTGATGGAAGGCAGGCGGTCGTCCGGACCGGAAAGGTAAGCACCATGGTGGCGGACTGCTCTACAAGCGACCTCCAATGGGAATACAGCTCTGCTGGCCCTTTGGTGTCAATAGCAAGAGCCATGCCCTCTTTAAAGCCTGGTTTGTCGTGGGGATCGCGGTCGCACTCGCAGCTACGTGACGTCAGATATTCCCAGCCGAGCTCCTCAGACGTGAAGTGGAGAACCTGACACAAAGGTGAGGGCCGCTCCTCGGTAGATGTCGCCCATAAGCGGAATCTGGAAACTCTTGTCGTCGCTGTCATCCTGAACAATGCAGAACGAGTCGATCCAGACATATGAGAACCCAGCCCCAGCCAAGAGAGTGATGGCTTCCTGGAAGCTCTTTGGAAGGAGGGCCCAAGGGATGGAAGCCTCGATCGCCGTCCTGGTAGCCTTGGATGTCTTGAGTGGCCCGGCAGCCCCCCAGCAACGATTGAGGCATGCATACTTCCCAAGACTTGGATCGTAATCATTGTCAAGCTTTATAGGGAAGGTTCCAGAATTGCTGAGGCTGGAGGTGGCTTGGATGTGAACCATGCGAGGAGGGATCCGAGACAAGTCGGACAATCTGTACTCTAAGCGGAGCAAAGGGGATGCGAAGACTCGCACTCCCTGAGCTGCTCACAAGCCCATTGCAAAGCCTGGTTGGACCCAGTGTAGGAGGACGGCATGTCGCTCCGCGGCCATCGAAGGCCTGGTGGTAATGCAGCTCCATCCTCCTGCCGCACGCACAGCTGCAATTCGAGAAAGCTGTCGGGCGATGGTGAGTCGAGCGTTATCCTTCCATTCACGTATCCCAAATGAGAACGGAGTGGGGCACAGGATGGCCCGCTGCAGTGCAAAAGAGCTTGACGGCGGCTGTGATGATTGTTCAAAGCTGGCAGTTTCGTCGTCTGGCTTTTTTCCCGAGTCGGCCTGTGGAAGGCGGCATGCGCTCTCTCTGGGTGAAGCAAGAACGGCACGTCGAGGAGGCCCAAGGCGGGATTGAGTTTGTGGGCATTGTTACAAGGTCTTGGCTGGCCCGCGAGACCAATTTTGGTGCCTACTAGTATTATCTGTAGAGCCTTACTCTACACACCCACTGGTCAGTGCGTGACAGCCGACAATGCCCGGACCACATTTTTGTATGATAAAGTCTTGTATTTCATGGACTCCGCACATAGAAACCTCATGCCGCCGCACTTTGATCACGCGTTCAACTACCAAAAAGTGAAGCTCATGAACGGCCCAGTAAATACATTTTCCCTGGCCCCGGCCTTGAGTTACTACTATAGTATTGATATTGGCCTGGCTGTCTTGCAACAAGCAAGATTTGTGCCCCGATTCGCACCAATCGACCTCAATGCACCTAGGTAGATACAGCCCAGTCAGTGTCAAAAGCGGCCCAAGTGCGAATGGAGTCAATTGATCGAACCGAACGATGTATATGAATAGCTTTATGTAAAAGTGAGTAATAGCGGCTTCAATTACCTAATTTTACCATACAGTAAGTGGTGTATACATTGCCAGGTGTAGTCCGCTGGTGCGCACTGACCAGTGGGTGCGAACAGCCTTAGGGTGGGTGCCCAGAGTAAGACTCTATCTGTAGGGTAAGTCATGGCAGCGTCATCGTCCAAAGGATTCAGTTGAAACCCCGCTTTCCTGAAAGTCGCCACAGTGCTATCTCAAAAAGACAAGCACAACTTGAACTGAGCACCCTCCCCCCCCCTCATTCTTGGCTGCGCCGCTCCTTCCCGACACCGTACATACATCAACTCACCGAGATTTCGCATCCAATCACGTTGCAAATCTCTGCAAATGAGTCACGAACTCTGCAGCCCCAGCCGAAAGAGACAGGTGTCCAAAAATCTTAAATCATGCACCAGCAAAAAAACGGTGGCGTTGCCCAGCTCTAATAAATGACCAGAGCTCAATCCCTCTGCCATCAAGCAACCTGGCTCACATCAAGTCTTTCCATCATTCCCAAAATCCCAACATGTCCTCTTCTGCCAACATGGCGCCGGCGGGCGGCAATGGCAATGACGACGGCCCGTCTTTGAAGGTCAAGCCCAACCTCACTGGCGTCTCCGAGACAATGCTCGTCGTGCTCTCCGCACGGGCTGACGATGCTCGAAAGCCCAACTCGGTCCTGCGCGACGTCTGGGCCGCCGACACGCTCGCCCAGCTCAACTACGTGTGCCCGCGCAGCCCCTTCGACCTCGGCTTCTTCCAGTCGGTCCTCCTCCGCGCCCAGCTCTTCGACGCCTGGGCCGCCGAGTTTCTGACCGCCCACCCCACCGCCACCGTTTTGCACTTGGGCTGCGGCCTCGACAGTCGGGCGCTGCGCCTGGCCCCATTATTATGGGGCACTGGAAATAACAGCACCGTCCACAAGGGAGCCGCCGTGCGATGGGTTGACGTTGACATGCCTGCCATCGTCGCACTACGGAGGCAAATCATGCCCGTGCCCGAGGGGGCGGGAGGAGACTACGCCTTGGTCGCGTCGAGCGTCACAGACGAGGCGTGGCTCGACGCCATCCCGGCGGACCGACCGACGCTCGTCATCATGGAGGGACTACTCCCGTATTTGCAGCCGCACGACGCGAGGAAGCTCGTGCAGCGTCTCGTCGACAAGTTCCCCAGCGGACAGCTCGTGTTCGACATAATTGGGAAGTGGTTTCTGCTTCTACAGAGGCTCAATCGCCCCATCAGCAGGACTGGAGCGGTGATGCATTTCTCCATGGACGAGCCGGAGGAGCTGGCCAGTGTCCATCCGAGGCTGAAAGCCAGGAACATGCTTAGGATCCGGGAGCTTCCCGGCAGGGAGATACTGCCTTGGTATCTGTCGCTTGTGTTGTGGTTATGGAGCTGGGTTCCAGGACTTCGCACTGCCGTGTCGTACTGTCGCTATGACTTTTGAGGCCAATTTCGGCCAATGTCTCGTGATCCTGTAAGTTCCCAAGTGTTATAGTGAAAAGGTGGAGACGGACAAATCTTCCTACCAGTGGTTATTGTCATATAATTTCGGGGCAGTTTCGACAATAGTGAACCCTCGCAAGCGATGCAGGAAATCATCTTAGTTTATCACTTGATTCGCTGCTAATGGGATGTGAGGGGTGCCTGTGGTCTGAGGGTGGCACTTGTTGTCATTGTCAAAGAAAGATTGTGGTCACAAAGTTACATGGAGGCTCAAAGGTATTGATTATATGTGAGAAAATATTCGCGCCGCGTCCTCCATCCCCCCTGCCATCTTCACCTCTCTAATGTTTGGATCAACCCCCCTTTCCACCAAGAGCCTCACCACAGCTTCATGCCCGCCAGCGACTGCTACATGCAGCGGACTCAGCCCTTCAATATCCAAAATCAAGGGGTTGGCATTCCAGCTCAAGAGGAGTTCAACCACGCCGCTGTGTCCCTCGTGCGCAGCGTGATGAAGCGCCGTCCGCCCTCGCTCGTCCTGCGTGTTCACTTCCGCGCCGTTGCGAAGAAGCAGCCTTAAGATTCCCGCATGGCCGCCTTGTGACCCAATGTGGAGTGGAGTTTTGCCATGGCTTTCGCGGGCGGACCGTGACGATGATGTCGTGGTGGACAACATGGATAGTGTTCTTTCGCGGTGACGATGGTTGCTGTTGATATTGTCTGTTGATGTTTCCCCCAATGCTCCTTGTAGCGGCGAGGGTTTGTGGTCACCTGGCAGCAGGGAATCAATGCCGGCCATGGCCCGATCCAATAGCCCATAGTCTTCCTCCTCCTGGTCTGGTAGGAAACATGGGTTGTGAAGAGGGAGGTGGAAATGGTCAAGACCAAAGGGCCGATCTACCATCAAGTTGTTTTCGTCCACCGTGCTTCGCGGTGGGGTTAAGGGATCGAAGATGGATCCCCTCGACCAGAGATCAAGAAGCTGGGAAGCTTGGACTTGTGATTCATTGTGGAGGTCGCAGTTGACAGGAACGGGGTGGGCAGATTGCGGTGGCGGATGGGGGGTTGTCGTCGTTGTTGTGAGACTGCCATGCGTTTGGCAATCACAATTTGCTCCCGAGTTGCTGTCGTCAGATTTTGCTTTCTGGCCCTTTATGGCGGCGCGTCTCTTCCCTATAAACACATGCACACACAGGTTAGACGCTGAAAAAAGCTTTTGACGGATGACAGAGAGGCTGTCCACGCACGGCAATTGCGCTGAGCGATACGATTCTGTAGCCGGCGTCGCTCTTTTGCGTCACTGTTGAGCTCGGGTTCGTCACTGCCACTCCTCAGCCGTTTCATTTTTATATGAAGGCATGGTAATGGTTAGCATGGCGCTGGGGGGTCGAGGAGTTGGAAACAACCCGAAGGTGAACACCCGTCACCGTGCCCGAGCATCCAGCTACAACATAATATCACGCCGTCAGGCCTGGCTCCGGGCTTGAGGTGAGATCTCGTCATTCAGCCCAGTCGATGTGCCTTCACTACTAAGCCATCAATCACATCTCGGTGTGGACAACCTGGCGTTTCTCGGAAGGAAAGTATGCCTCTTACGAGCCTAACGGGTTCAGGGTTGTCTGTATGAAGCTGATGGTGCCACACTATATATCAGACACCAGCGAACCGGATGCAGCCCCGCGATTTTGGTGACCGGGACATGGGCGTGATACCCGGTTTCTGGCTCCCGATTTGATTATGGCAATGGAATACCGCCGAAGGCATAAATGCAGGGTTTCATCTGCAAAGTCTCTGGCCGTCGTATATCGGCACGTGCGAGTTGGGCACCAACACAAAGCCGGCGGAGATGAGTGGTCTATTTTCTGTTTAGTAAATGCATAGAATGTGACTTCCCTACCCCTGCATCTTTCCCCAGTCCAGTCCGTCCGTCCGTCCGTGTGATCCCTGCCTCAACACGTCGCATCTCATATGGATCTTCTGGTTCTAATGGTGATATATGTTGTGGCGGTAAGCTTACCTTCGAACCGTGCATACGCGGTAACCTCCTGCCAGTTTGGGAACCTCGAGGTGTTCATACGAAACATGGCGTGGATTGCTTGCCTGTGGTGGAAAGAATTGGTAAACGAATACTCTTACATTTCGCTTTGGGCGGGTAGCGTTGTTCTGACATACGGGCTGTCGTCAAGAGCAACTTAGGAATCCCAAATCGAGGGGCTTACGGGACACAGCACGCTACGTACCTGCTTTAGGTATTCAACGAGGTCATGGCAAGAATTTAAAGTGTAATCAGTTTCCGTTGAACCCACGATCTTCCAAGGTAAATTGATAGTGCCATCGATTAATTAGTCTAGCAGTCAGAATATTCGGCATTTATAACTTGGCATCGGTGATATCTGACCATGACAAAAGTTCGCTTATTCATCCGCCCTGTCGTTAGCTGTCACGCGAAACTCTTATTATGATACCTTCCTCATTTGTTTACATGTCAGCCTCGTCAGAGTCCCCATGTTGATGGCGAATAATTCTTGGCGACTCCAACCCCCGAGGTTTCCACGTAGTCTGCAGATGTGTACCTACACAGAGAACAGCCTGACACACAGTTTGGATATGAGTGCGTCATACTCACTACCCAGAGAAGCAGTTAGAACTGCCCAAGTACTTAGATGTTCTTGAATCGTCCAATCACATCCTGATATATGTTGCCTTGATCGGTCTATCCATTGGCCCTTGTTTATTTTGCCCGAGCTATGAGAAGCGAATGGGGCCCTGGGCTCCCCACCTCACTCCAGCGCTGTTTACTGATACGGCGGATTACAGAGAAGCCGCCACCCGCATGGCGTAGACTTGGGGGTTCCAGCCTCCCCCTTGCCCATAATTGAACGTCCGTGTCTGCAGCATTGTCATGAACACTCTACCAGTTTCCCCGGGCCACGAGAGGCAAACGACACACTAAGTGTTAATAATCGGATTACCTACCTGCCAATTGTGAAAATAAAGGTCTGACGTGTCAGCAATGAGACACAGATCGTACCCCCCTCACCGTCACCGTGGTCCCCTTTGAAGAAGTTGTAAGCATGAGGCTTTGACTGAAACCACGAAGTTACAAGTTCTGATGGGCAAAAGACACCACACGTCGAATAAAGACAAAAGAGCGATGGTGAGATGAGCTTGGTTCACAGTCTTGCTGTAAAAAAATCACGATATACCGCAGACAGAATAGGACGTGACGGGGAAAACTTTGCAAGGTGGTGGTAAATTTTATCCTGCCTATGAAAGAGTTGGAAACACAATGGAAAAAGTATTCCACGTCCCTTCCAAAAGTATTACTCGGCCACAGCTCCGGATTTGTTCCCCTGTAGAAAGCCAAACTTGAGGTGGACATGGGAACCCGATTTTCAGTAAACCATCTCCTCATCGCTGTGATCAAACCCGCTAGCCGCAATAATCTCCTGTGCCTTTTCCGGATTGAGATTGAAATCCCAGTCGTCAGCCGAGTGCTCCTTGGCCCACTGCTGGATGCGCTCAAAGTTGCGGCACGTGTGTGTGGTCTGCAGCCGGGGCAAGATGGCCGTGTTCTTGGGATAGTTGATGTGAAACGGGATGGGCGAGATGTCCGCGTGGCACATGAGAGTCTGCCGGATGAGGTCTACACAGTGGTCCCAGTGGAGAAACATGTGCGACTCGCGATCGATAGTCCCGTCGGGCCGCGTCACCTTTCCGAGACCCTCGTAAACCTCTGGGTATAGGAGCTTTCGCAGGCCATTGAGACAGTGAAGTTCGTGCCAGACGTCGAGTTGGATCAGGTAATCTTCTGTGCCGGGGATTGCGACTGTCGGGGAGTAGAGCTTCTTGGCTTCGGCTTTGGAAATCTTGGAGATGCCAACTGTTTCTACTTTAGCTGTGATCAAACGCCACGACTTGATGCTAATGGCAACAGAAAGGGATAGGGCCTTACAATTGTAGAGGTTGCCCCAAAGCTCGTCAGTTCGCCCATCAGCAGTCGGATATCCCATGTATTCCGTCAAGTTAAACAGCGCAGGCCGCAGCTTCATCTTTTCAATGTACTCGACAGCGCCATTTGCTGGCGCTGATATTTCAACGCTACTAGTCAGTCATTGACATCGTCGCCGTCTCCCCGGGGGATTTTGACATACAATAGATTCCAAGGGAAGGGTCATGACGCCGCAGCAAAACCCACTGGCCCACCAAGAGAAAGGCCAGGAGAATATTCACCCCATACAGTCCAATAATATGACCTCTGGAGTAGAAGAACGCCAGTCTCGTCGTCGGAATGAATATCTTGCGTCGATTTTGAAACATTAAGAGCTCTTCATCCTCAGGCCCTTCGTCTTCGCGGCCAACCGGAGCATACACAGCCTGCCCCTTCGAAAGAGACTTGTTGATGCTTACTTGGGATGTCATGTCTGCGGTTTTGTAACGAGTTAAGGAGCCGAAAACGAGACTATGGAGAAAGTTGATGAGATACAGCAAGCCCTAAAATGAAGTGAGGGGAGACTGAATAACAACGGAAGCGATTTGAATCCCGACCCTCAGCTAAAAACTGTTTTTGCCTTGTTAGGCAAGCTTGGTGATGACGGTGTTGCTGACGGGTCTGTGAAATCACACAAGGTGACATCCATGGATGTCAGCACAGTGATTCGAGTCAGCATCCCCCTCGACTCGGTCAGCATTTACCATGATCCCAAAAGGGTAACTGAAAAATGCCGCTGACATTGCTTAGATACGACGCTATTACGAGATTCAAGTAACGATGGTGGCATTCTCAGTAGTCCGCTGTATGGAACTCCTCCCCTTCCAACTTCCGAGTCAACTGTTGACAAGGCAAAGTTGATGAGAGAAAATATGGGGCAATCAAAGTATAAAGCGGCGCTCATGCCGTTGCCTTCAAGACACATCTCCAATCAACCAGAACGCAGATCATCAGCAACTTGATTCAGCATCAACAGTAACAAAAAACAACCAAGCCAAAAACGCAAACTCAACAGAGTCCATATACCGCCAACATGAAGTTCATCGTCATCACCTCTATCCTGGCCGGCGTCGCCATTGCCGCACCCACGCGTAAGTGTTGAGTGCCTGATAAGATTCACAAATACATCAAGACATCCACAAC
This sequence comes from Lasiosphaeriaceae sp. G1095, assembly GCA_027569635.1. Taxonomy (NCBI): domain Eukaryota; kingdom Fungi; phylum Ascomycota; class Sordariomycetes; order Sordariales; family Lasiosphaeriaceae; species Lasiosphaeriaceae sp. G1095. The sequence goes on along the minus strand of JAPDFK010000026.1, from coordinate 3,531 downwards.
CAACTCTAATATATGATAGCCAACCCTGATGGCGGCAAGGTCGACCAGGTCTGGACTAAGAAAATCGATACTCGCAACCCTGGTTCGGTCGACCAACTCTGGACCAAGAAGATTGACACCCGTAACCCTGGCGACGTCGACCAGGTCTGGACCAAGAAAGTCGACACTCGCAGCCCCGGCGATGTTGACCAGGTCTGGACCAAGAAAGTCGACACCCGCAGCCCTGGTAATATCGACCAACTCTGGACCAAGAAGATTGACGCCCGTAACCCTGGCGACGTCGACCAGGTCTGGACCAAGAAAGTCGACACTCGCAGCCCCGGCGACGTCGACCAGGTCTGGACCAAGAAAGTCGACACCCGCAGCCCTGGTAATATCGACCAACTCTGGACCAAGAAGATTGACGCCCGTAGCCCTGGCAACGTCGACCAGGTCTGGACTAAGAAAGTCGACACCCGCAACGCTCAGCTTGCCGGTGACGCCATCTAAAAGGCATCAATCAATGGTCAAGGGACCCTGAGACTTGTTGAGCTTGGACTCTGTTCTGGAAGTTTGGGGGGTGGTTTACAAGTCCCCCCCACTTGGTCAAGATCGGAGCAGGGACAGACATGGCGAGCTCAATGGGGAGCATTAACTCTGCTTGAGGATCGGGTCCGAGATAGTATATGGGTAGGCATTTTCATCGTTCAAGAACCTGGTGACTTTGATTATCAGACAACAGCTTAGCTTCTGCATGAAATGGAAATACCATCACCCAACTCTCTCACACTTCCTGGTCTCTGATCTGTGGGTATCGTGGCCAAAAGGGGTGCATGGATTGCATCGAGTGGAACATCAGCTTCTCAGAGTGCGACTACATTCATCAATAATATTAACAAATACGTAGGGAACCAGGCACATAAGGTCCAAGGTAAATATACATTATCCAAAGATGTTGTTCGAAAACAGAGCCCAGGGCTCTTACCCAAGACACTTAAGGTGTCAGGCTGATGCAGCCGCCAGCACTGTCTTCCTCGAAGATTCCACCAAAGATGATCCCCTCGTTGATTCCGGCCTCCTGATCTCCGTTCTTGGTAATGTCGCCCACGCCATTGAGGCCCTTCTTGAGAACTCCAAAGTGGAACTGGCCTTGTCCGCTGACGTCGTTCTTGAGTACGTCGGTGACCGAGGCGAGTGCGTCCTCCCCAGTTGAGAAGAATACTTGGGTAGTGCTGCAACATATGGTTAGTATCTCACTTGGACCCCCGAGAATACCAAAGTGTTAACATACAGCTTGTTAAAGTCCAACGTTAAAGCAAAGTTGTGAAAAATTCCGGGGAGGAAAGCCGTGCTGAACAGCAACTGGCCATCGTTGGTGTTGCCAAAGACTTGGAGCGTGTCGGGGTTTGCGGTCTTTTGTCCAAGGATGGTTCCAGTCTTCAGGACGAATTGATTGGTACTGAAGTCTGCGCTCTCGAGGAATACCAGCTGGTACTCGTGCGAGAGGTTCAGGGGCCGTACGTCGTCCTTCCTGACACTGAAGTGCAGGGTCTTGACGCCCTGGGTGCTCGCGTCTGCGCCGTCGTTGCTAACAGGGAGGAGTTCGGCGCGGCGGAAGGCGACTTGGCCATTGAAGATGGAGTCATCGCTGATCAGAACCTCGACCGGCTCAGCGCCACCATCGACGTCGAACTATGGCCTCGGTTAGCATGCTTTGCACATCCCTTCCATGGACAGAGGTGAGTGGTATGTACCAAAGACCCGGCACCGGCGGGCAGCAGTCGGAGCGCTTGGCTGAAGGTAAGACCTGATTTAATTGTTAACACCTCAGCTGAAGACTCGAGTACAAATAACGGACCTTGGCCAATGACAAATTTTTCGCTGAAAAAGTCATTTGGCGCGTCAAAGTCGGCAGCGGCAAGGGCGGCGTCGACTCGACCGTCAAACTGCAGTGTGCAGTTCTGAGCAGCCACCAGCGCCAGGCAAGCCAGGAAAGAGGTAGCAAAAGTCGGAGAAATCATGATTATAGTGTGTAAGTTGGTTGGAACCTGTCCGAAACGAGTGAATGAATTGAAGCAAAAGAATGACGAAGGACAAGATCGATCAAGGATTGCACGAAAGGACTTGGCAGTCGATCAAAGGCTCGGGGTTCTTGATCTTTTGTATCGTCAGATGCCATCTTGTTGATGCGCTGGTCTGGGCCGTCATGACAGTCATTTCATGCAGGGACCACAACTCAAAATTGGTCAATCGACTTCAAGGTGATTTTCAGTCTTGGCGTTGATGCTGTGAGAAGCAATCGTGGTGTTCTGCGGCGAGCCGCGAACAAGGTTAAACGGCACATTTTGTCTCCTGGGTCCGGGGTTTCAGAAGGAACCGGCCAGCGTAAAGGTGGACGGGATTTTGTTCAACCGATCTGTAGGGGTCACGGCGATCAACCGCTGTCTCACAATTGAGTTCTCAGTGTTCAGTGGTTGCGATCGCCTGCTCTGTTGTAGAAGAGTGGGTCGCTATGCACGGACCATCGTTCACTTCGGGCCTCATTGTAGACTTGTGAGTCGTGGTTGCCAGCCATTTGCAAAGGCTTTCGGAAGAGAAAGAGAATTGAAGGAAGGAACAAACAGTCATATGAAGGTTGGAAAGGGCAACTTTAATCAATAACGTGTATACGGCTCCATTTCAGTTGAGCTGACCCTCTTCCAAATTGTTTCGAATTTTGTCTCCTCGCGACTGTTTTGGGCATGGGCATACACGCAATGTGCAATGTTGGACATCGACTTATCACAATGGAAGAAATCGACTTGAACTTCAATTGCAACACACTCATTTAATCACCTCGGAACACTGCGATTTCCGATAATATTTTCCACCTTTGCTCTAGCTCACCAACACAATACCCTTCCACTGAGACACCAATATTAACCCCCCCCCCCCGGGGAAAAAAAAAAAAGGGGAAGGCGTGGACCCTCAGTTCAAGTTGGCTGGCAGGCGAGGTGAAATTTCCCCTACCGGCGTCCGAGGGAGCTGGATGCTCACAGCTGCGCCCCAGTGGTCGGCCTGGATCTTATTAGTCAGGCCATGGAACCTGGAATTCAGTGCCCTAGAACTAGTCTAGGTAGAACCAACCTACCGCTCTCTCAGCCCTCTGTCGTTCCATTACATTTTTCACTTAATTACAGTTACACCTTGACGTATTCGTTGTCATCAGTGCTGCCAACGCCTTATTTATCCAGGACGTTGCGATGTGTGAAAAGGGCTGTGCTGTGACGCTCGGCCTCGACGATTGCGACTTGACGAATGAACCCAGCCGCCGCTATGACAATTTGTCACGATCGTGAATTTTGATGCAATGTCAAGCAGCCACCGGTTGCGGGGGTTCAATGGCTTCCTTCCTCCTTCCTCGTTGCCGTCACTCGCTTGCATGCGAGTTGGGGGGGGGGGGGGGGGGGGGGGGGGGGGGGGGGGGGGGGGGGGGGGGGGGGGGGGGGGGGGGGGGGGGGGGGGGGGGGGGGGGGGGGGGGGGGGGGGGGGGGGGGGGGGGGGGGGGGGGGG